>CAKXYN010000382.1:0-224491 GCA_935064755.1 Tragelaphus eurycerus
ATTCTCCCCAGTCATCCCACCCTCTCCCGGTCCCAGAGTCCAAAAGTCTGGTCTATACATCAGTGTCTCTTTTGCTGTCTCGTAAATAGGGTTATTTTTACCATCTTTCTAAATTCCATATATATGTGTTAGTATACTGTATTTGTGTTTTTGTTTCTGGCTTACTTCACTCTGTATAATAGGCTCCAGTTCCATCCACCTCATTAGAACTGATTCAAATGTATTCTTTTTAATGGCTGAGTAATACTCCATTGTGTATATGTTCCACAGCTTGATTATCCATTCATCTGTGGATGGACATCTAGGTTGCTTCCAAGTCCTGGCTATTGTAAACAGTGCTGCTATGAACATTGGGGTACACGTGTCTCTTTCAATTCTGGATTTCTCAGTGTGTATGCCCAGCAGTGGGATTGCTGGATTATAATGCAGTTCTATTCCCAGTTTTTTGAGGAATCTCCATACTGTTCTCCATAGTGGCTGTACTAGTTTGCATTCCCACCAACAGTGCAAGAGGGTTCCCTTTTCTCCACACCCTCTCCAGCATTTATTGCTTGTGGACTTTTGGATCGCAGCCATTCTGACTGGTGTGAAATGGTACCTCATAGTGGTTTTGATTTGCATTTCTCTGATAATGAGTGATGTTGAGCATCTTTTCATGTGTTTGTTAGCCATTTGTATGTCTTCTTTGGAGAAATGTCTATTTAGTTCTTTGGCCCATTTTTTGATTGGATCATTTATTTTTCTGGAATTGAGCTGTAGAAGTTGCTTGTATATTTTTGAGATTAGTTGTTTGCCTGTTGCTTCATTTGCTATTATTTTCTCCCATTATGAAGGCTGTCTTTTCACCTTGCTTAGAGTTTCCTTTGTTGTGTAGAAGCTTTTAAGTTTGATTAGGTCCCATTTGTTCATTTTTTATTTTATTTCCGATATTCTGGGAGGTGGGTCATAGAGGATGCTGCTGTGATGTAAGTCAGAGAGTGTTTTGCCTATGTTTTCCTCTAGGAGTTTTATGGTTTCTGGTCTTACATTTAGCTCTTTAATCCATTTTGAGTTTATTTTTGTGTATGGTGTTAGAAAGTGTTCTAGTTTCATTCTTTTACAAGTGTTTGACCAGTTTTCCCAGCACCACTTGTTAAAAAGATTGTCTTTAATCCATTGTATATTCTTGCCTCCTTTGTCAAAGATAAGGTGACCATATGTGCGTGGATTTATCTCTGGGCTTTCTATTTTGTTCCATTGATCTATATTTTTGTCTTTGTGCCAGTACCATACTGTCTTGATGACTGTGGCTTTGTAGTAGAGCCTGAAGTCAGGCAGGTTGATTCCTCCAATTCCGTTCTTCTTTCTCAAGATAGCTTTGGCTATTCGAGGTTTTTTGTATTTCCATACAAATTGAGAAATTATTTGTTCTAGCTCTGTGAAGAATACCGTTGGTAGCTTGATGGGGATTGCATTGAATCTATAAATTGCTTTGGGTAGTATACTCATTTTCACTATATTGATTCTACCAATCCACGAACATGGTATATTTCTCCATCTATTAGTGTCCTCTTTGATTTCTTTCAGCAGTGTTTTATAGTTTTCTATATATAGGTCTTTAGATTCTTTAGGAAGATATATTCCTAAGTATTTTATTGTTTTCATTGCAATGGTCAATGCAATTGTTTCCTTAATTTCTCTTTCTATTTTCTCGTTATTACTGTACAGGATTGCAAGGGATTTCTGTGTGTTAATTTTATATCCTGCAACTTTACTATATTCATTGATTAGTTCTAGTAATTTTCTGGTGGAATCTTTAGGGTTTTCTACGTAGAGGATCATGTCATCTGCAAACAGTGAGAGTTTTACTTCTTCTTTTCCAATTTGGATTCCTTTTATTTCTTTTTCTGCTCTGATTGCTGTGGCCAAAACTTCCAAAACTATGTTGAATAGTAATGGTGAAAGTGGGCATCCTTGTCTTGTTCCTGACTTTAGAGGAAATGCTTCCAATTTTTCACCATTGAGGATAATGTTTGCTGTGGGTTTGTCATATATAGCTTTTATTATGTTGAGGTATGTTCCTTCTATTCCTGCTTTCTGGAGAGTTTTTATCATAAATGGATGTTGAACTTTGTCAAAGGCTTTCTCTGCATCTATTAAGATAATCATATGGTTTTTATTCTTCAGTTTGTTAATGTGGTGTATTACGTTGATTGATTTGCAGATATTGAAGAATCCTTGCATTCCTGTGATAAAGCCCACTTGGTCATGGTGTATAATCTTTTTAATGTGTTGTTGGATTCTGATTGCTAGAATTTTGTTAAGGATTTTTGCATCTATGTTCATCAGTGATATTGGCCTGTAGTTTTCTTTTTTTGTGGCATCTTTGTCAGGTTTTGATATTAGGATGATGGTGGCCTCATAGAATGAGTTTGGAAGTTTACCTTCCTCTGCAATTTTCTGGAACAGTTTGAGTAGGATAGGTGTTATCTCTTCTCTAAATTTTTGGTAGAATTCAGCTGTGAAACCGTCTGGGCCTGGGCTTTTGTTTGCTGGAAGATTTCTGATTACAGTTTCAATTTCCATGCTTGTGATGGGTCTGTTAAGATTGTCTATTTCTTCCTGATCCAGTTTTGGGAAGTTGTACTTTTCTAAGAATTTGTCAATTTCTTCCACATTGTCCATTTTATTGCCGTATTATTGCTGATAGTAGTCTCTTATGATCCTTTGTATTTCTGTGCTGTCTGTTGTGATCTCTCCATTTTCATTTCTAATTTTATTGATTTGATTTTTCTCCCTTTGTTTCTTGATGAGTCTGGCTAGTGGTTTGTCAATTTTATTTACCCTTTCACAGAACCAGCTTTTGGCTTTGTTGATTTTTGCTCTGGTCTCTTTTGTTTCTTTTGTGTTCATTTCTGCCCTAATTTTTAGGATTTCTTTTCTTCTACTAACCTTGGGGTGCTTCATTTCTTCCTTTTCCACTTGCTTTAGGTGTAGAGTTAGGTCATTTATTTGGCTTTTTTCTTGTTTCTTGAGGTATGCCTGTATTGCTATGAACTTTCCCCTTAGGACTGCTTTTATAGTGTCCCACAGGTTTTGGGTTGTTGTGTTTTCATTTTCATTCGTTTCTATGCAGAATTTGATTTCTTTTTTGATTTCTTCTGTGATTTGTTGGTTATTCAGGAGTGTGTTGTTCAGCCTCCATAGAATGGAATTTTTAATAGTTTTTCTCCTGTTATTGAGATTTACTCTTACTGCATTGTGGCCAGAAAAAATGCTTGGAATGATTTCAATTTTTCTGAACTTACCAAGGCTAGATTTATGGCCCAGGATGTGGTCTATCCTGGAGAAGGTTCCATGTGTGCTTGAGAAAAAAGGTGAAATTCAATGTTTTGGGATGAAATGTCCTATAGATATCAATTAGTTCTAACTGGTCTATTGTATCGTTTAAAGTTTGTGTTTCCTTGTTAATTTTCTGTTTAGTTGATCTATCCATTGGTGTGAGTGGGGTATTAAAGTCTCCCACTATTATTGTGTTATTGTTGATTTCTCCTTTCATACTTGTTAGTATTTGTCTTACATATTGTGGTGCTCCTAAGTTGGATGCATATATATTTATAATTGGTATATCTTCTTCTTGGAGTGATCCTTTGATCATTAGGTAGTGACCTTCTTTGTCTCTTTTCACAGCCTTTGTTTTAAAGTCTATTTTATCTGATATGAGTATTGCTACTCCTGCTTTCTTTTGGTCTCTATTTGCATGGAAAATCTTTTTCCAGCCCTTGACTTTCAGTCTGTATGTGTCCCCTGTTTTGAGGTGGGTCTCTTGTAGACAACATATGTAGAAGTCTTGTTTTTATATCCATTCAGCCAGTCTCTGTCTTTTGGTTGGGGCATTCAACCCATTTACATTTAAGGTAATTAAAGATAAATATGATCCCATTGCCATTTACTTTGTTGTTTTGGATTTGAATTTATATATCCTTTTTGTGTTTCCTGTCTAGAGAATGTCCTTTATTATTTGTTGGAGAGCTGGTTTGTTGTTGCTGAATTCTCTCAGCTTTTGCTTGTCTGTAAAGGTTTTGATTTCTCCTTCATATTTGAATGAGATCCTTGCTGGGTACTATAATCTGGGCTGTAGGTTCTTTTCTTTCATCACTTTAAGTATGTCTTGCCATTCCCTCCTGGCTTGGAGAGTTTCTATTGAAAGATCAGCTGTTATCCTTATGGGAATTCCCTTGTGTGTTATTTGTTGTTTTTCCCTTGCTGCTTTTAATATTTGTTCTTTGTGTTTGATTTTTGTTAATTTGATTAATATGTGTCTTGGGGTGTTTCGCCTTGGGTTTATCCTGTTTGGGACCCTCTGGGTTTCTTGGACTTGAGTGATTATTTCCTTCCCCATTTTAGGGAAGTTTTCAACTATTATCTCCTCTAGTATCTTCTCATGGTCTTTCTTTTTGTCTTCTTCTTCTGGGACTCCTATGATTCGAATATTGTAATGTTTAAAATTGTCCTGGAGGTCTCTGAGATTGTCCTCATTTCTTTTAATTCGTTTTTCTTTTTTCTCCTCTGATTCATTTAATTCTGCCATTCTATCTTCTAATTCGCTAATTCTATCTTCTGCCTCTGTTATTCTACTATTTGTTGCCTCCAGAGTGTTTTGGATCTCATTTATTGCATTATTCATTATATATTGATTCTTTTTTATTTCTTCTAGGTTCTTGTTAAATCTTTCTTGCATCTTCTCAGTGCTTTTCTCCAGGCTATTTATCCATGATTCTATTTTGCTTTCCAGATTTTGGATTAATTTCACTATCATTATTCGGAATTCTTTATCAGGTAGGTTCGCTATTTCTTCCTCTTTTGTTTGGTTTGGTGGGCGTTTATCCTGTTCCTTTACCTGCTGGGAATTCTTCTGTCTCTTCATCTTGTTTAAATTGCTGAGTTTAGGGTGTCTTTACTGTATTCTGGTAGTCTGTGGAGTTTTCTTTATTGTGGCGTTTCTGCACTATATGTGGGTTTGTACCGGTGGCTTGTCGAGGTTTCTTGTTTATGGCAGCTTGTATCGGTGTTCTGGTGGGTGGGGCTGGATTTCTTTTCTCTGGGGTGCAGTGGAGTGTCTAGTAGTGAGTTATGAGATGTCTATGATTTTGGGGTTGCTTTGTGTAGCCTGTGTATTGGAGCTCAGGGCTGTGTTCTTGTTTTTCTGGAGAATTTGCTTGATATGTCTTGTCGTGGAACTTGCTGGTCTTTGTGTGATGCTTGGTTTCAGAGTAGTTATGGAGGCTTTTGATGAGCTCCTGTCAATTAATGTTTCGTGGGATCAGGGTACGGACTTAAGCCTCCTGGTTCCAGTTATCGGTCTTATTTTTACAGTAGTCTCAAAAACTTCTTCTTCTATTATGCATTCCACAACTGGACCGCTCAGAGATGTTCACGGAGTTATACAGAGAAGGAAAAAGGGAGGAAGGAGACAGAGGTGGTCAGGAGGATAAAAGGAGGGAGTGTGAAGGAGAGAGCCAGATCTCCTTTAGAAGGCAGTGAGTTGCTTTTCTGGGTGTCCGACGTTCTCTGCCAGGACTCCGAAGCTGTTTGTGGAATTTACTCGGCGCCCAGATGTCCCTTTGATGAATTTGTCGGATGTTGGCAATTTGATCTCTGGTTCCTCTGCCTTTTCTAAATCCAGCTTGAACATCAGGAAGTTCACGGTTCACATATTGCTGAAGCCTGGCTTGGAGAATTTTGAGCATTACTTTACTAGCGTGTGAGATGAGTGCAATTGTGCGGTAGTTTGAACACTCTTTGGCATTGCCTTTCTTTGGGATTGGGATGAAAACTGACCTTTTCCAATCTTGTGGCCACTGCTGAGTTTTCCAAATTTGCTGGCATATTGAGTGCAACACTTTCACAGCATCATCTTTCAGGATTTGGAATAGCTCCACTGGAATTCCATCACGTCCACTAGCTTTGTTCGTAGTGATGCTTTCTAAGGCCCACTTGACTTCACATTCCAGGCTGTCTGGCTCTAGGTCAGTGATCACACCATCATGATTATCTGGGTCGTGAAGCTCTTTTTTGTACTTGGCACAGACAGATGCTCAATTCATCGCAGCTGTTATGACTATGTCTGAGTTCAGAATTGACTAAAATTATTGGGACTCCAGAGAATCTTTTAAAATAAGAAGGGAGTCCAGGAATACTCTGATCTTGGATTCAATTGTGATTTTAAAGGCATATCTCCTCCCAGAATTCCAGACAGGGAGGAGAGTGTTTGAGAGCCCACCATTCTGTGCCTTGTTCTACACAGGGACATAAAATCTGACCCCCTCATGCTGGCTCCATATTATCTCACGAAGAATTTTTAGACTCTCTCAAGCTATTTTACTGTTTCTACGGTCTACTCAGAATATGTGAAAAGCTTCCATTTCTTGGTGAATCATCGTATTTCTCCAACTCTTTATTTTCCTTTGTTGCAAGTCTGTAGCATAGAATTCATAAGCAATTGATGTCAGTAGTTGTATGAAATACTTGTGTTTGTTTCCGCCTTGAGTAGAATTTTTATTTTTCAAAATTACTGCATTACTCCCTTATTCTCTTAAAAGGAATGTACCTCCCATCCATTACTTTGTGCCTTGAAGGTACAAGTGTGAGGAGTACATGTCCCCACTTGTGAATTTTGACATGACATGCTCAGAGCCTAAGGAGAAGCTGTAAGAGGCTTTGGAAGAGGCCACCCTTTCTATTACTATTACTGTTCCCCTCTATCATGAAAACGGGCATTTTCCACCTAGGAGCTGGTCCACTGGTATGGATCCCAGAAATGCAGGTAGCCTAGCACAATATGGCTGGAGCCATAGACACTTTGCACCATGCATTTAATATAATAATAGGTAAACAATTGTTATTTTAAGCCATCATGTTTAGGGAATTGCTTGTTGTTGCAGCAAAATTGATTACTATACTACTTTGCATACATAGTAAGCTGCTTCATCATGTATGACTTTTGCAACAGCAAGGGATCTTCCTGTTCCAGGGATTGAACCTACATCTCTTGTGTCTGCTGAATTGGAATGTGGGTTCTTTACCTCTAGTTCCACCTGGGAACCCCTTTGTCCCTTTCAGTTAAGTTCAGTTCAGTCGCTCAGTGAGTCCGACTCTTTGTGACTCCATGAATTGCAGCACACCTGGCCTCCCTGTCAATCACCAACTCCTGGAGGTCACTGAGACTCACGTCCTTCGAGTCAGTGATGCCATCCATCCATCTGATCCTCTGTCATTCCCTTCTCCTCCTGCCCTCAATCCCTCCCAGCATCAGAGTCTTCTCCAATGAGTCAATTCTTCACATGAGGTGGCCAAAGTACTATAGTTTCAGCTTAAGCATCATTCCTTCCAAAGAACACCCAGGGCTGATCTCCCTTAGAATGGACTGGTTGGATCTCCTTGCAGTCCAAGGGACTCTCAAGAGTCTTCTCCAACACCACAGGTCAAAAGCATCAATTCTTCTGCGCTCAGCCTTCTTCACAGTCCAACTCTCACATTCATACATGACCACTGGAAAAACCATAGCCTTCACTAGACGGACCTTTGTTGGCAAAGTAATGTCTCTGCTTTTGAATATGCTATCTAGGTTGCTCATAACTTTCCTTCCAAGGAGTAAGCGTCTTTTAATTTCATGGCTACAGTCACCATCTGCAGTGATTTTGGTGCCCCCCAAAATAAAGTCTGACACTATTTCCACTGTGTCCCCATCTATTTCCCATGAAGTGATGGGACATGATGTTTAATGATAATTAATATTTATCTACCAACTAAATGGATGCTACAGGGTACAGAACTGTTCAAGTATTCTCATGTGATGTACACATGGGAATAAAATCTCTAAAAGAAAAACCAGAACGTGAAACATTTCAAATATTTAAAAATTTAATCCTGAGTACTTTCATCCAGTCACCACTGGTTTAATTACTGATTTATGGAATGATAATAAAATAATTACATGAATACCTTATTTTCTGAACTCAAATTATTTTCAGTTTCCCTCCCAAACTCAGGAATCAAATAGAGTTAGATACCAAAGTGCTACTTGTACTATTTGGGGAGGGAACTGGCAACTCACTCCAGTTTTCTTGCCTTGAGAATCCTATGAACAGAGGAGCCATGGAGTCACAGAGAGTTGGACACAACTGAGTGACTAATCCATGCATACTTGCACTATTAGACCTTTTATTAAATATTAAAGAAATATTCATTCTTTCCCCTCTCTCCCTTTATATGTGTCTCTCCACACAACATTAGAGAGAGTTGTAAAATTCAATTCCTGTCTAGATTGTGGAAATCTGGAAAGCACTTCACTTTAACAGGAAAGGGGCAGATAAACTACAAAATTGTATCTTTTCTTGAACCTATTGAAGAGTGGAAATCTCAGAGCAACCATCTATTCTGAAGTCTAAGGTGAGTTGGGTGCATCCAATAAGAGTCAGGGACTTAAGGAAGTGTTTTCTTGAGGGACTATCATTGAAGAAAGGTCATGTCAACATTCATCAGGCAAGGTTTCAGGTAAAATCTTGCTGTTGCTCAGGTGATAAGTCATGTCTGACTCTTTGTGACCCCATGAACTGCAGCATGTCAAGCTTCCCTGTCCTTCACTATCTCTGCAAGTTTGCTCAAAAACCCATGTCCCTTGAGTCACTGATGCCATTTAACCATCTCATCCTCTGTAACCCCCTTCTCCTCCTGCCCTCCATCTTTCAGCATCAGGGTCTTGTCCAAGAAGTCAGCTTTCTCATCAGGTGGCCAAAGGATTGGTGCTTCAGCTTCAGCATCAGTTCTTCCAATAGATATTGAGGATTGATTTCCTTCAGGATTGACTGGTTTGATCTTCTTGCTCCCCAAGGGACTCTCCAAAGTCTCCAGCACCACAAGTCAAAAACTTCAATTCTTTAGTGCTCAGCCTCCTTTATGGTCCTAATTTCACATCTGTACATTACTACTGGAAATACTATAGCTTTGAGTATAAGACTTTTGTTGGCCAAGTGATGTTTCTGCTTTTTAATATGCTATCTAAGCTTTCCTTCCAAGAAGCAAATGTATTTTAATTTCATGGCTGCAGTCACTATCCAGGGTGATTTTTGAGCCCAAGAGAATAAGTAAAAATCTTACAGACTAAATATCAAGTGTGGATTGACTACCATGAGAATATAGAATTCCAGTAAAGGTTATAATATTTCATTGCAATTCTCAGGTAACTGTGCAGATGGTGAGAGAATGCTTCATTTTCCACTTAAAGTCCTTGGATACAGAGATCAAGATATGGTAGTTGAAAACTGAGCTTTAAAATGTCAGAAATGATAGGAATAAATATGATATGGGTGGGACATACACATCATTTAATATAGTTATTAATATCAATGCATTGATATTTATGGATTTTTCTCTACAGATATCCACTTCCTGCACCATTTTGTCATAACAATATTTTCTTCATTGTTTTAGTGCTTTTGTCAAAAATCAATCGAGTAGATATGTCTATTCATGACTCTGTTCTACTCCTCCATAAGTTTCTGTGTGCAAGTGTGCTAAGTCTCTTCAGTCATCTCTGACTCTTTGGGACCCCATTAACTGTAGCCTGACAGGCTCCTTGTCCATGGAGATTCTCCAGGCAAGAATACTGAAGTGGATTTCCATAGCCTCTTCCAGAAAATCTTCCAGACTCAGGTTTTGAACCCTCATCTCTTATGTGATCTGCATAGGCAGGTGGGTTCTTTACCACTAGTGCCACCTGGGAAGCCCCAAATCACAGTGTCTTCATTATTATATTTTTACAACACTTGCTAGTGTGAAACCTTCAAAAGAATTTTTTTTTTTTTTTTGTCTTTGGCAGTTCTTTGCATTTTCCATATAAGTATCAGAAATAATTGGCAATTACTACAGTCCACGGGGTCGCTAAGAGTCGGACATGACTGAGCGACTTCACTTTCTCTTTTCACTTTCATGCATTGGAGAAGGAAATGGCAACCCACTCCAGAGTTCTTGCCTGGAGAATCCCAGGGATGGGGAAGCCTGGTGGGCTACCGTCTATGGGGTCACACAGAGTCGGACACGACTGAAGTGACTTAGCATAGCATAGCACACGAAAGAAAATTTGAAAACAAATTTAGTTGAATTTCCACCTGTAGCACAGATTAGGTAGAACTGACATCATAACAATACTGAAATCTTCCAATTCTTTAACCCAGTGTAGCAAGGAGAATTGTGAGACAGCTTTAAGACCCCTGTTTCTGCTTTATGCACTCTAGATGCATCTCCCCTTGAGTGTGGATAAGTGAATTTAACACTCAATATTAGGATATACTTTATGGAAAAAAATGAAAGTATTTTCCAGATTTAATAAAGTCTCAATTCAGTTTTGTTTTGTGCTAATCAGGAGTGAGGTTACCCTGGTTTGGCCTGAGGCAATCAAGTTAGCCCTTAAAAGAGACTGGGCCCTTCCTAAAATAAAAGTTTGGAAGCAAAGGAATGATTCTGTGGCTGGCTTTTAAGTAGTGAGCTGCTATCTTGTGAAATGGCTAAAAGTCAGGGCAGGTGTGCTCAGTCCTTCAGTCATGGCTGACTCTTTGTGATGAATCATAGCCCACCAGGATCCTTTTATCATGGAATTCTCCTGGCTATCCACTGGAGTGGGTTGCCATCAGTTTGGGGGCTTTACAAAATTCCATAAACTGGTAGTCTTCCAACAACACACATTTATTTTTTATAGTTCTGGAAATGTAAGATCAGGCGTAGGCATGATCAAAGTGCAAAGAAGGCTGTCTTCTGGATTGTAAATTAAAAATTTTACTGTATCGTCATATGATGGAAAAGGACTAAACTTGCCCTCTAAACACCAAGGACTTAGCCAGGTCATGTTAGTGGTAAAGAACCCACCTCCAATGCAGGAGATGTAAGAGATCTGGTTGGATCCCTGGGTCAGGAAGATCCCCTGGAGCAGGGCATGGCAACCCACTCCAGTATTCTTATCTGGTGAATCCCATGGACAGAGAAGCCTGGCAGGCTACATGGTCTGTAGGGTCACAAAGAGTCAGACACAACTGAAGGGACTTAGCATGCATGCTAAATGCCAAATTAAGATAAAAGAAAGATACCAAATAGACAACCTAAATTTCTACATCAAGGAACTACAAAAAGAACAGCAAACTAAGTCCAAAGTCAACAGAAGGAAGGAAATAAATATTGGAGTAGAGAGAAATAAGACACAGGCTAGAAAGACAATTTAAAAATTAATGAAACTAAGAGGTGGTTTTTGAGAAGACAAACAACGTTGGTAATCTTTTGGCTAGACTAAGAAAAAAGAGGAATGGCTAAGAAGAGTTTACATGAAAGAAGAAACATAACAGCTGATATCACACAAAGACGAAGAATCATGAGACCATCATAAACAATTACATGTCGACAAGTTAAGTAACTGAGAAGTAGTGAATAAATACCTAGAAACACTCAAGCTACCAAGATTGATTCATCAAGAAACAGAATATCTGAGACAGATCAATGACTAGAAAGGTAATTGAATCAGTATTAAAGAAAAGCTCCATGTAAGATGGTTTCACTGTTGAATTATACCAATCCTTCTCAACATCTAAAATGTTAATAAGGAGGTAGCATTTTCTAAGTCATTTGACAAAGTTAACATTACTCTGACATCTAAACAAACAAACAAAAAAAAACAACACTACAAGGAAAGAATATTACAGAACAATATTCCCTGGAAACATAGATGCAAAGTATTCCCTCCCCGCTAATTGCAAGTTTAAAAAAAAAAATTCCATAGCACATGATAAATATTATACACTGAATTCAAATGAAATTTTTCCCTGAGATACAAGGATATCTCAACATATATAAATCCATAAATGTAATACACCAATTAAAAGAATGAAGAATAAAAAATACAATCACTAAAGACTGAGAAAATTTTTTTGACAAAATTAAACATACTTTCTCTGGAGAAGGCAATGGCACCCCACTCCAGTACTCTTGCCTTGAAAATCCCATGGATGGAGGAGCCTGGTAGGCTGCAGTCCATGGGGTCGCTAAGAGTCGGACACCACTGAGCGACTTCACTTTCACTTTCAAACATCCTTTATGATAATGTGTGCAATGCATGTAGTTTCAGTCATGCCTGAATCTTTGCGGCCCTGGGCACTGTAGCCTTCCAAGCATCTCAGTCCATGGGATTTTCCAGACAAGAATACTGGAGTGGCTTGCCATGCCCTCCTAGGGGATCTTCCCAACCCAGGGATCAAAGATGCATATCCTGCGTCTCCTGCATTGCAGGCAGATTCTTAACCCTGAGCTACCAAGGAAGCCCTATTATGGTAATAGCTTTCAACAAAATGGGTTTAGTATAAATGTACCTCTATAGTTTTTGATAATAAAGGCATTATATGACAACCTCACAGGTAACAGGAAACTCAAATATGAAAAGTAAAAGCTTTCCTCCTAAGTTGAAAGACAAAAATGCCCATTCTTGCTAGTTCTATAGAACATACACTGGAAGTTTTCTACAGAGGAACTAGGCAATAAATGAACAAAAAGCATCCAATTCAATAAAGAAGTAGCAATGTAAGCTGTATTAGTAGATGACATTATCACATACATAGAAAATATTAAAGAATCCATTAAAAAAGACTTATAACTAATACTTGAATAAAGTTGTAGGGTAAAAAATGACCGTATAAACATAAGCTGTATTTCTACATAGTAACGCCAAACTATCAGAGCTAAAAAAAATAAATAAATAAGAAAAGCAATTTTATTTATAATAACATCCAAAAGTATAAAATATTTATAAATAAATTTTACCAAGGAAGTGAAAGACATGTATACTACAAACTGTAAGATGATGTTGAGAGAAATTAAAGAAGATCAGTAAATGAAGAAGTATAAAGTGTCCATGGTTTGTGAAACTTTATATTATTAAAATGCTCATACTACCCAAAGCATTCTACAGACTCAATGCAGCCCCTATCAAAAATTTAAATGAGTGTTATTTTATTTAAAATAAATAAATAAAATCCATAAAAAATTAAAAAAAAAATTAAATGCACACACACAATAAAGCTCAGTAAGCTGAGCTACGTAATTTGTACAGAGGAGTTGAATTCAGATAAATTGAAATTTTAGGAAATAAATAGAAGGAGCAAGTTTTGCTTCCATAGTCAGATCAAACAATATCAATTTCTGGCTGTCTTTTTTAAGCCCTATAACCACAGGCACTTCTTCAGCTCCAGGACAATGGACCCTTATCTAACTGCCACTCCAGTGATTCTTTTTAGAGCCCTCTTTTTGTCTTTGTTCCTCAGACTGTAGACGAAGGGGTTTAGCATGCGTGTGACCACTGTGTATATCATAGAGATGACTGTACTTGAGTGTGAGCTATGGGAGGCAGCAGAGCTAAGATACACTCCTAAGGCTGTACAATAAAATAAGGAGACAACTGAGAGGTGAGATGCATAGGTAGAAAATGCTTTATATTTCCCCCAAGGTGATGACATTCCTTGTATGGAGAAAATTACCTTAAAATAAGAGTAAAGAATTTCACTGAGGTAACCACCACACAACATCACAGCTGCAAAATACATCACTATGTCATTAAGAAATGTGTCAGAACAGGCAAGGTGGACCACCTGATTAATTTCTCAGAAAAAGTGGGGGATTTCCAAGTCTGTACATAAGGAGAGTCACAACACCATTAGGCTTTGAGTCAAAGAATTCAAGACACTGATTATCCAGGACACCAACACCATCAATCCACAGAGCCAGGGCTTCATGTTGACTGTGTAGTGCAGGGGGTGACAGATGGCCACAAAGTGGTCATAGGCCATCACTGTCAGGAGAAACATGTCTGATACTGCAGAGTGTGAAAAAATGCATCTGAGTGATGCAGCCTTCTTAGGTTATGCCTTTGCTCTGTGTCTGGATGGTCCACAGCATCTTTGGGATGGTGGTGGAGGTGAAGCAGATGTCTACAGAGGACAGGTTGGAGAGGAAGAAGTACTTGGGAGTGTGGAGGTGGGGATCTGAGCTGACTGCCAGGATGATTAGCAGGTTTCTGAATACAGTGATCAGGTACATGGAGAGGAAAGGTCCAAATATGAGGGGCTGCAGTTCTGCTTCATTAGAAAATCCAAGAAGAAGAAATTCAGAAATTTGAGTATCATTCCCTGGTGCCATGTTGTGGAGTTGACTGTCAGGAAACAACAAATGATATGACTAATTATCTCAAATTTTGCATTGCAAAACTGTTGAAATTCTACTATTTATGTTTTACATTCAAAAACTTATATCCATGATTTTGGTATGGAAGTTTCCCCTTCAAGTGATTTACTATGCCATCCCTAACTAACAATTCCCATCCCACATTCAGACTAACCATTTACATTTTTAATGAGTAATTTTGTCAAGCATTTGCTAAATATAAGTTGAGAATTGACAGACTTCTGAACAAAGGGTATACAGTGCTGAGACACAATAGTCCCTATAGTTCAATGATGGAGAAAGAATACAAGCAAATAAAAATTCATATTTTTTTTTTAATGAGATGAAGTCAGGTGCTGTGAGGATAAAGAAATCAGATATAAAGAAGACCATTTACTTTTACATGGTGTTGAGATAGATTTGCAACTATTTGAACATAGATCTCACAGAAGAGAGGGCTAGAGATGTGACTTCTTCTATGGAAAACTTTGGGCTGGACAAACACAATGTCCAGAAGAAAGGTCTTGAAAAGGCACTTGTTTCAGAATACTGAGGCTCAAAATGAAGCAGTTGAATGTGCAGGGGTATGTAGAAGAAGGCAAGTGATGAGAGATGGTGTCAGAACTTGGAGGGAAGAGCTGGGCTCCTTGTTATAGCTGAAAATTCAAGTCCTAGGGAGTGCCTACTCACATGTTGTATTATTGTTCAGTCATTAAGGCATGTATGACTCTGCAATCCCATGGACTGCAGCATGCCAGGCTTCCCTGTCCTTCACTGTCTCTTGGAGTTTGCTGACATTAATGTCCATTGAGTTGGTGATGTTATCTAATCATCTCATCCTGTGCTGCCACCTTCTTTTGCCATCAACATTTCTCAGCATCAGTGTCTTTCCTAATACATGTTGTATTACTTTCACTTTATTAATTTTGTTTCTAAGAAATACTATGAATAAAAATGAGTCCCTTCCTTATTTTTAATGTTGATTAATATTCTGGCACCTGTGTTATAATAGTCCCATAGTGAAAGCTCTGTGCTTAGGTACTCTTCCCTGCCTTGAGAACTTCTCATTCCCCAACACACACACACACACACACACACACACACACACACACACACACACACACACTTCCAAGGCCAATGCTACTACCAGCTATTCTTACCCTCAGCCACAATAATTAGGAACAATGATACAAGACAGGCTCTCATTATTAGATCACCTTTCCCCTAAAACTTTAGAAACAATACCTAAATTTCTGTTGTTAAGTCATCCATGGACATTTAAATATGGGGCTCCACTTTAATATGACCATTTTGTGTGGAGCATTTAAAGAACAATAAAAACTCATGTGAAAATAAAATAAAACATAAAAAAATACATGAGAGAAAAGGATAAAATAAGCTCAGGTGATCCCTATAGTTTATGAAAAATTTTCCTTGATTCTGGCAACATTTAAACACCAGTTATAACCCCATGATGCCCAGAATAGTGAAACAACATCCCTTGGAGAGTAAGGAGATCAAACGAGTCAATATTAAGGAAAATCAACCCTGAATATGCATTTGAAGGACAGATGCTGAAGTTGAAACTCCAGTATTTTGGTTATCTGGTGTGAACAGCTGACTCACTGGAAAAGTCCCTGATGCTGGGAAAGATTGAGGGCAAAGGAAAATAGGATATCAGAGGAGGAAATCACTGGATGCCATCACTGATGCAATGGACAAGAACTTGGGCAAACTCTGGGAGATGGTGAGGGACAGAGAGGCCTGGCATGATGCAGTACACGGGTCTCAAAGAGTTGGACTTGACTAGGTGACTGAATGACAACAACAAGAATAAAATAAACCAAATTAAAAATGTGAACAAAATCTAAATAGACATTTCTCCAAATAAGACATGTAGATGGCCAAACATCACATGAAAAGATGCTCAACATCACTAATTATATAGAAATGCAAATCAGCTATGATGGAGTATCACCTCACTCCAGTCAGAATCAGTTCAGTTCAGTCATTCAGTCACGTCCGACTCTTTGCTACCCCATGAATTACAGCACGCCAGGCCTGCCTGTCCATCACCAAGTCCCGGAGTTCACTCAAACTTACATCCATTGAGTCTGTGATGCCATCCAGCCATCTCATCCTCTGTTGTCCACTTCTCCTTCTGTCCCCAATCCCTCCCAGCATCAGAGTCTTCTCCAATGAGTCAACTCTTCTCATGAGGTGGCCAAAGTACTGGAGTTTCAGCTTTAGCATCATTCCTTCCAAAGAGCACCCAGGACTGATCTCCTTTAGAATGGACTGGTTGGATCTCCTTGCAGTCCAAGGGACTCTGAAGAGTCTTCTCCAACAACACAGTTCAAAAGCATAAATTCTTTGGTGCTCAGCTTTATTCACAGTCAGAATGGCCAGCATCAAAAAGTCCAAAATAATACATATTGGATAGAATATACAAAAAGGAATCCCTCTACAATGTTAGTGGGGATGTAAATTGGTGCAGTCACTGTGGAGAAAAGTATACAGGTTTCTTAAAACAAAACAAAACAAAAAGCAACAACAACAAAAATAGAGCTAAAATATAACCACACAACTCCACTCCTGGGCATATGTATGGAGAAAACTATAATTGGAAAAGATACATGCATTTTAATGTTCGTTGCAGCACTGTTTTCAAAAACCAAGATGTGGAAGCAACCTAGATATACATCAGCAGTTGAATAGATACAGATGTCTATATATACAATGGATTATTACTCAGCCATAAATAATACCATTTGCAGCAACATAGATGAACCTGGAGATTATCATTATAAAGGAATAAACCAGATAGAGAAAGAAACATATCATATGATATTTTTCATACATGTAATCTTATAAAAAATCCAAATAAATGTATTTACAAAACAGATATAGAGTCAAAGATACAGAAAACAATCTTATGATTTCCAAACTGGAAAGAGGAAGAGGTAAATTAGGAGGTTGGGATTGACATGTACACACTACTGTATATAAAATAGATAACAAAAACAGAACCATACTCAATTTTTTTTTCTTTTAAAGATAAAGCTTTTATTATATTTTTAAATTTAATATAATTTTATTTTCAAACGTTACAATATTGTATTGGTTTTGCCATATATCAAAATGAATCTGCCACAGGTATACATGTGTTCCCCATCCTGAACTCTCCTCCCACCTCCCTCCCCATACCATCCCTCTGGATCGCCCCAGTTCACCAGCCCCAAGCATCCAGTATCGTGCATCGAATCTGGACTGGTGACTCGTTTTATGTATGATATTATACATGTTTCAATGCCATCCTCCCAAATTATCCCACCCTCTCCCTCTCCCATAGAGTCCAAAAGACTGTTCTATACATCAGTGTCTCTTTTGCTGTCTCGTATACAGGGCTATTGTTACCATCTTTCTAAATTCCATATATATGCGTTAGTATACTGTATTGGCGGGGAAGGCAATGACACCCCACCCAAGTACTTTTGCCTGGAAAATCCCATGGATGTAGGAGCCTGGTAGGCTCCAGTCCATGGGGTCGCTGAGAGTCGGACACAACTGAGCGACTTCACTTTCACTTTTCACTTTTATGCATTGGAGAAGGAAATGGCAACCCACTCCGGTGTTCTTGCCTGGAGAATCCCAGGGATGGGGGAGCCTGGTGGGCTGCCGTCTATGGGGTCGCACAGAGTCTGACATGACTGAAGCGACTTAGCAGCAGCAGCAGCAACAGCAGCAGCAGCAGCAGCATACTGTATTGGTGTTTTTGTTTCTGGCTTACTTCACTCTGTATAATAGGCTCCAATTTCATCTACCTCATTAGAACTGACTCAAATGCATTCTTTTTAATGGCTGAGTAATACTCCATTGTGTGTATGTACTACAGCTTTCTTTATCCATTCATCTGCTGATGGACATCTAGATTGCTTCCATGTCCTGGCTATTATAAATAGGGCTGCGATGAACATTGGGGTACATGTGTCTCTTTCAATTCTGGTTTCCTCGGTGTGTATCCCCAGCAGTGGGATTGCTGGATCATAAGGCAGTTCTCTTCCCAGTTTCTTATGGAATCTCCACACTTTTCTCCATAGTGGCTGTACTAGTTTTCATTCCCCCCAACAGTGTAAGAGGGTTCCCTTTCCTCTGCACCCTCTCCAGCATTTATTGCTTATAGATTTTTGGATGGCAGCCATTCTGACTGGCATGAAATGGTACCTCATTGTAGTTTTGATTTGCATTTATCTGATAATGAGTGACATTGAGCATCTTTACATGTGTTTGTTAGCCATCTGTATGTCTTCTTTGGAGAAATGTCTATTTAGTTCTTTGGCCCATTTTTTGATTGGGTCATTTATTTGTCTGGAATTGAGCTGTAGGAGCACAACAAAGGAAACTGTAAGCAAGGTGAAAAGACAGACTTCAGAATGGGAGAAAATAATAGCAAATGAAGCAACTGACAAACAACTAATCTCAAAAATATACTCAATATTTTGTAATAACCTATTAGGAAAAGAATCTGAAAGAGAATGTGTGTGTGTATATACACATATGTATATATGTGTGTGTGTAAAATTGAATGACTGTGCTGTACACCTGCAACTACATGATATTGCCAATCAACCATACTTCAATAAAAAAGAATAAAGTAAAATTGAATAAATAAAACACAAAATATCAGAGTACATCATACATGCATGTTTGCTAAGTCGCTTCAGTCATGTCTGACTCTTTGTGACTCTATGGACTGTAGCCTGCCAGGCTCCTCTATCCATGGGGTTTTTCAAACAAGAATACTGGAGTGGGCTGCCCTTTTCTTCTCCAGGGGATTTTCTCAACCCAGGGACTTAACCCATGTCTCCTGTATTGGCAGGTAGATTCTTTTCCACTGAACCACCTGGGAAGCCCCCATGCAATCTTTGATTGAATTCAAAAGAATGGGTTCTACAAGATGGCTGCAAATGATTGATATTTAAAAAATAGATCTAATCACTAAAGGCAAAATGTATCAATAATAAAGGATATGTGAAGTAAGATGGCAATGAATCTAAAAGGTGGTTTATTACATCTATGGATGTAGGACAACTTTCTATGCTTGAAAAACCATGGAAGGGAGGACAAAATATAGATAGATTTGACTACTCAAAATTCATAAAGTTTCACACAACCCAAGTCACACATTGTATACACAAATAAAATTTAAATGTCTAATAGCACACTTGTGTTAAAAATTGAAGGAATGAAATTATAAAAAAATACGAATAAAGGAGTCTAGGGGTTGATAATCCTGAGTAGTGGAAGTAGTTACAGCTTACAGCAGCTTTGGGTGAAATGGAGTCACAGAAATGGTGCCTGACACACCTGCATGGGGAAGGGAAGAGTGGAAAGAGGGTGAGATGTATGCAAGAGTAACATGGAAACTTACATTACCATATGTAAAATAGATGGCCAGTGGGAACTTGCTGTATGGCTCAGGAAACTCAAACAGGGGCTCTGTATCAACCAAGAGCAGTGAGATGGGGAGGAGATGGAGAGAGTTTTAAAAGACAGGGGATATATATATGTATATATATATATATGTATGTATATATATATATATGTATATATATGTATGTATATGTATATACTTATGGCTGATTCATATTGAAGTTTGACAGAAAACAGCAAAATTCTGTAAAGCAATTATCCTTCAATAAAAAAAAAATAATTTAAAAAGAAGAGAGAGAGAGAGAGAGAGAGAGAGAGAGAGAGAGAGAGAGAAGTAGCACGTATCTGTATTTCCAGCAAGAAAATTTGTCAATGTGTTTAAAATATATCTCACTCTTCCATTTTTCCTTAAGTTGGAGCACAATTCCTGGCCTTTTATCTCAGAGATAGAAATGAAATAATTTATGAAGGAAATTATAAAAAAAAAAAAAAAAAGCAGAAAAAGTAAAAGCACTCAGATACCAATACGTAAAGCAAAGAACATCCATAGACAATTTTCAGTACAGAAAGTAAATGGCTAATAAACCCTCAGATATATCTAGTCTTCAAGGTAATAAAAATCATTGCAAAGTAAAACTCTTCATCATCTTCCTGTTTGCATTGTAAATGCACTTTTTCCAAGTGAATACTCAGTGTGAGAGAAGACTCTATGAAATATGAATCTCAATAACTAGACTTGCAATTTCATAGTTACTTCTATTGATCTGGGTCTTTCTAATAAAGACAGAACATCATCAAATATATCCTATGTTAAAATTTAAAAAATAAATAAAAAGTTCTCACCTAACAGCAAATTCTTCTTTACCTAAGTCTATTTTCCTACACCTATATTTTGCAAAATTCTGGAAAATTTCAGAGTTTCTGTTTTTTTCTTGAGTCTTATCCAACAGATTTTCATCCCCCAAACTTGATAAGGAGCAGTATTCCTTGTATTGCCGAGTCCAATACAGACTTATCACTAAATAAATAGGTTAATTTGCCAATTAAGCAAACAAACATGGATATCTCAAGGCTCTGGGCCAGCTGTTTGGATTTTCCAGTGACCTCAGGTAAATAATATTGGGTTTAATCCTCTTTGACTTTTTCCTGTAGTGTCTACCGGACCTGGATGGGAAGGCTGAGAAGAAGGTCTCCACGTGGAAATCCAAATTTCTCCCTGGATGCTTGATGAAGCAAAAACTCTGTCTCCAGACAAGAAAGAAGGAAGGAGTACCTGAGCTTAATTTAGGAATCCAAATGCCAAAACTATGCTCCCTCCAGCTCAAGGTTGAACTTGCTCACTCATTGCAGCAGTGGAGAGATTTAAAGGTCTTTATATTCACTGTATCTGCTCATTTTCATTATTACTCCAACTCTGAGCACATTTCCTTATGGGAGCATGTCTGGACAGAATGGAAATTATCTGTGCTGATTTGCTGTTCCCAAGAGATTAGTTTAGATGTCAGGTCTATCCAATGCTTATTACTATTCCATGAACTCTTCTGGCTTCCAACGGTGAAACATGGATCCTTTTTAACAATCTTGGTTTACAATCTCGAGTCAAAGATTTCTCCAAAGCTGAGCCAGAGAAGCCTGTCTTAAATAGGTCCTTTGAGCCTGAAATATTGACTTGTGTTAGAAACACAGCTCCTGATATCTCCAGAAAATTTTAATTTATTCTTCAATAAAAGAACTGTGTTCCTTTGGTATAAAATAATATTTAAAATAATCCTTGTTTTATAAGGAATTTCAAAACAAAAAAGAATGCTTTTGATACATCAATCAAGAGTTTCAGGTTTTTAATATAAATGAAAGGTTGGCATTTGAATTGCATTTACTATGCAAACAGACAAATTGTAAAGGTTTTCCTTTGTAGTGATTTTATTGCCTGGGATACTGGATATATTTTGGGGTTTATTAGCCATTTATTTTCTGTATTGCAAATAAAGTCCTCTATTTATTAAAAAATTGATAATCATAGAAGACACGGTTAGATCATTTTTTGGAAAAGTCCAATCAATGGGGATAGAACAATTACGAGCTTCATTCTAAATTTGCAGAAGTGTGGTTCAGAAGTGTTGCATGGTTGTTCCAATGTTATGAACTGAGTAAGAGATGCACTTAGTTTAGAATACAAAATACTTCTTAGTTCTTTTACACCATGCCAGCGGTCTCAATCAGATGATTTTGTCTCCAGAGGACCCTTGGGAATATGGGGAGAAATTTTGATTTTCCCACAAGAGGAAGAGCTCCTGGACATATTGGGTTGAATCCAAGGATGCAGGTCAGCAAACTACAAAGTACAGGACAGGCCCCACCACAAGGAAGTATCCATCACAATGTCAACTGTGGTTAAGTTGAGAAACATGCTTCTTCACAAGACATTCTCCCAAAATCAGTGTGTATATGAATCACTAGGGAATCTTATCATTAAATACAGATTCTGATTTGACAGGACTAGAGAGGCCCAGAGATTCTGAATCTGTAACAATCTCCCAGATGTTGTTGATATTGCAGGTCTTCTTTGTAAGAGTCTTTGAGTATTAGGATTGTGATCCAGTGTTAGAGTTAGATGGAGGTATTTTCCCAGGTGCTGCTAGTGGTAAACAACATGCCTGTCAGTGCAGGAGACACAAGAGACATGGATTGATCCCTGGCTCAGGAAGATCCCCTGGAGGAGGGCGTGGTAACCCACTCCAGTATTCTTGCCTGCAGAATCCCACAGACAGAGGAGCCTAGTGGGCTACAGTTCAGGGGGTCCCAAAGAGTCAGATGTAATTGAAGCAACACAGCATGCACATGCATGCACATAGATGTTTTAATTCTCCATCAAGACTCTTCTTTCTCACATCATGTCAAATGTAAGGTGATCAAATGTTGGACCAATATCAAATGTGGTGGTCAAATGCCATTCTGCTTCTGCCTTAACAAATTTACACACATCTCTTGAGTATTTCCGTCTGGACAGATGGTAAAACCTTTAGGCCTTGTTTCCTCTTATGTTGTTGTTTAGTCACTCAGTTGTGTCTGACTTGTTTGCGACCCCATGGACTGTGGCCCATCAGGTTCCTCTGTCCATGGGATTTTGTGCCATTTCCTTCTCCAGTTTCCTCTTACATGACTAGGGGAAATCCTCCTAAGGAGTAGGTGGGGCAGTTTTTAATATTTCAGAACTTATAGAAAATCACCTGGCAGAAAACAGTTGCTCACATCACTGTAGTTATTATGACTGTGGTGTAGAAGAAGACTCTTGAGATTCCCTTGGGCAGCAAGGTAATCAAAGCTGTCAATCCTAAAAGAAATCGATCCTGAATATTCATTGGAAGGACTGATGTTGAAGCTCAAACTCCAATACTTTGATCACTTGATTCGAAGAACTGACTCACTGGAAAAGACCCTGATGCTTGGCAAGATTGAAGGTAGGAGAAGGGGACAACAGAGGATGAGATGGTTGGATGGCATCACCAACTCAGCGGACATGAGTTTGAGTAAGCTCTGGGAATTGGTGATGGACAGAGAGGTCTGGCACGCTACAGTCCATGGAGTTACAAAGAGTCGGACTCAACTGATCAACTGAATTGAATATGTTATAATTTTATTGGAACCACTTTATGCCTCCAAATCAAATTTTACCCACTTAATTCCAACTCTCATCACTTAATTGTCAAGAATGATCTCTGTATTACTAGAGTCTAAAAGACATTTATCTTTTTAGCATATTATTATGTACTTACAAATTAGTTTACCAACACACATATCCAAGGCTTGGCTCTGAGCTATGTTCATTACAATCTCTTATGACTTTCAGGTAAAATTTCTCAGCTTGCAGTCTCTCTGAATCTTTCCTGAAGGAGCTGTGTGTTCCCAGGATCACATGGAGACACACTCTGGTAGGAAGGTCTTTGAAAGTCTGAATTCCTCCCTGCACGGTTGAAGATGAAGTCTGTAGCTTTGTTCTCAGAGAAGACTGCAGTAAGGAATGAAGTGCCAATTCCTTTACAGACACAGGACTCCAACACAACAAGTATGTCTCCTTCGACTCAAGAATGTAGAAGCTGAGGGACTGCAGGAAATATTTATGGATGCCTAGATCTGGTCATTAGGGAAGTTTCCCTTTTGTTACTCCAGCCTCAAGCATGTGATTTCCCCCAGTGCACTGGTCTAGATGGAAGTTCCTCTTAATGATTCTCTGTTCCCAAGAGACTAGGTCACAAATCAGGTGAATACTATTAATATAAATCCTTCTCCATGAATTCTTGTGCCATCTAGAGGTATAACCTCCTAGTACCTTATTCCACCATGAGTCCACATTTTCTCAAAAATCTAAGACAGAGGAACCTGTCTTGATTAGGTCCTTTGGATCTTTGAAGCATTATTTTATTTATTTATTTATTTATTTTGTGGTGACAGAGTCCTAATATCTCCAGAAAATTGCTGTTCCCCTTTCAACAAAGCAAATAAGTGGACTTTTTAAATATGAAACTTTGAACACTGTACCTTTTGGCCTCATGAAAATTTTGCTTAAACAAGTAGGATTTTTATACTTGTATCACAAATTAAGTAAGTAAAATTAGGGGCTGTCATTTAGTCCTTCATTAAAAAAAGTTTGTTAATTTTAACAGATACATTTAGATCTCTTTTTAAGCCATATAACCTGTATTTGCTGATTATAATTAATCTTTATGAAAGTTCATTCTATGATGTTGTACTGTATGTTCTCTAGTGAAGAAATTGGACTTGGAGGAATTTAGTGACTTGCCCAAGATATAAATTGAGTGAGGGATGGGAACCTTGATAGGAATTCTGTCATGATATTCCCAGTTCCCTGTGGGCCACTGGTTTCCAATCAGAGATCATTTTGCCCCTGGGGATATTTGGTGATATCTGAAAAAGTGCTGCTAAACACCCAAAATGTGTGGGATAGAACAGAAAACAAATAATTATTATGCCCCAAGGGTAACAGGGAGAAGATGAGAATACCTATTCTAGTCCAACGCTTCTTCAAACTCACTGTACATAAGAATTTCCTATGATTGTAGTTATAATGCACATTCTGACTCAGTAGGTCCCTGTTGGCCCTGAGATGCTGAATTTCTAACAAGCTTATGGGTGATGATAACGCATTCAGGATTTGGTCTGTGGACCATTCTTTGGGTATTAAGTCTGTGATCCTTTGTTAGAGTCTAGAGTAGATAGTTTTAAGCCTTTTGCACCAAAAAAAATGCCTTTGCATGTAATTTTGAAAGAATGATATTTACTCATTCCAGAGGCCATGATAAATTTTGGTTTTGTTTCTTTTATATAAGGGCACTTAAGTGACTCCAAATACTATACTTCTGAAAGATACTTTTTAATAATCAGAATAAGCGCCACCAAAGAATGGACACATCCTAATCCACAGAACCTTAGAATATATTATTTTATATAAAGAGGGGGATTGAATTGGTAGATAGAGGGAGGTTGCTAACCAGCTGACCTAAATATAAGATTGACCATGATTATCTTTTTAAACAAAATTTTAATTGGAATATAATTACAGTGTAATTAGTTTCTGTATTGTATTGCTGTATCAAAACTAAATTGTATTAGCTTCTGCTATGCAACAGCCATAGGTATATATACATCCCTTCCTCTTGAGTCTCCCTCTTATCCTCTCCCCTATAAGTCTACATAGAACACCCAGCTGAGCTCCCTGTGCTAAACAGCAACTTCCTGCTGTTGTTGTTCAGTCAGTCCTTTGTGTCCAACTCTTTGCCACCCCATGAACTGCTGCATGCATGTCAGACTTCCCTGTCCTCCACTATC
Organism: Tragelaphus eurycerus; assembly: GCA_935064755.1. Lineage (NCBI taxonomy): Eukaryota > Metazoa > Chordata > Mammalia > Artiodactyla > Bovidae > Tragelaphus > Tragelaphus eurycerus. The sequence continues at coordinate 25,510 of CAKXYN010000382.1, forward strand.
TCCTGGAGTTTGCTCAAACTCATGTCCATTGAGTCAGTGATACCATCCAACCATCTCATCCTCTGTTGCTCCCTTCTTTTCCTGCCTTCAATCTTTCCCATCATCGGGGTCTTTTGCAGATGTTCCTATATTATGTTACATGTGTGTGGGTTGTGCTAAGTCACTTCAGTAGTGTCTAACACTGTGCAACCTTACGGACTGTAACCTGCCAGGCTTCTCTGTCCATGGGGTTCAGGCAAGAATACTGGAAAGGGTAGTTGTGTCTTCCTCCAGGGAATTTCCGCAACCCAGGGATCAAATCCATGACTCTTACATCTCCTGCACTGGCAGTCAGGTTCTTTACCACTAGCACCATGTGGGAAGCCCGTACTAAACACCTATATGTTAGCAACTATTATGTACTCTTCTTGTATTGATGACTTTAATACTATATAATGTATTTATATTTAGTTTTGGCTTTTTATCTTTTATCTTTTTAAATTTCCATTTTTCCCCCATTATAAAGCTTTGTGTCAAAAATAGATCACAGAGAGGGAGCTGCTCAGCTACAAAGGAAACCTCCATCCAGAAGCAGGTTGACTAGGAATGATTTAGTAACAGGTTCCCCATTAATGTGCAGTGCGTGACTGGCAGGGGCAGCTCCCCATGTCCCAGAACAAAGGGTCCTCTGCACTAGACCTCGGTCCAGTGGCGGGGCATGCCATGCCATGCCACGACCCAAGGGTGGTGGTGGTGGCCCGTTTGTGGGGACGGCAGGGGATTGGCTATCCGAGGCTCCCGTGGCGCTGTGGAATCCTTGGGCCTGGGCGGGATTCTGACTTAGAGCCATTCAGTCATAATCCCACAGATAGTAGCTTGGCCTCATTGGCTCCTCAGCCAAGCACAAACACCAAGTTTTAGCCTTTGATGTAAAGTTTATTTTTTCCCCCTAATGTTCTCCATATCTCTTATTTATTTTGCTTTCCATATGCATGAAATATCTTTCCCATCATTTTACTATCATTCTTTGCGTGACTTTAGCTCTGAAGTGAATTTCTTATAAGCAGCATAGAAAAGATAGAAGAGTCTTTTCTTTTTTTTAACTCAATTAGCCACCCTATGTCTTTAATTGAAACATTTAGCCCATTGGCATTTAAAATATTAATGATAAATATATGCTTATTGACACTTTGTTATCCATTTCCCAATATTTGTAGTTATTTTGAAAATATTTGAGATAATACATATGACATCTTGTGCTTCCCCAGTGGCTCAGTGGTAAAGAATCTGCCTGCAATGCAGGAGACGTGGGTTCAATGCCTGGATTGGGAAGATCCCGTTGTGGAGGGCAGGGCAACCCACTCCAGTATATTCATCTGGAGAATCCATGGTTGTGGTCCTCGGGGTCACAAAGAGTAGGACACAGATGAAGCAACTGAGCACACATGTATGTGCATATATCATCTGAGATGAAATTATTCATAAGTGATCCGTGTAGCACCATGAAATTAACCAGACTTTCAAAGTCTTTCTGCTCTTAAGCTACGAAAAACTTTGTGAAAATAGGAAAGTGGATAATGGGTATAACTGTCTTTTCATCAGATAGAGGAGAAAGCTTCAAAAAGTGAGTGCACAATTTATTTAAAGTGTAAAAGTAAAAAAAAAAAAAAAAAAAAAACAACCAAAAACAAAACAGAAATTCCAGGAAACAAACAGAAAAAGCAAGCTCAACATCCACAATCTAATCAGAGAATAGGAGTTTTTGTTCCAAAGCTTGAGCTCTTCTTCAAGGATGCTTCTTCAAACCCAGAACAACTTCCTATTTTATAACTGCCATGTGAATGGCTCTTTTCAGAGCTCTTTTAATGTCTTTGTTTCTGAGACTGTAGATGAAGGGGTTCAGCACGGGTGTGACCATGGTGTACATCACAGAGACTGTTGCACTTGAATGAGAGTTGTGGGGAGCAGTAGCAGAGCTAAGGTACACTCCTAGGCTTGAACAATAATATAAGGAGACAACTGAGAGGTGAGATGTACAGATGGAGACTACTTTATATTTCCCCTGAGGTGATGAGATTCCATGTATGGAGAACATTATCTTAGAGTAAGAGTAAAGGATACCAGCCAGGGGACCACCACCCAACAGCACTGCAGTAAAATACATAATGGTATCATTAAGAAGCGTATCATCACAGGCAAATTGGACAATCTGCTTGATTTCACAGAAAAACTGAGGGATTTCCAAATCTGTACAGAAAGATAGCCAAAACACAAGTAAGGTTTCTAACAAGGAAAGCAGGGTACTAATGATCCAGGATAGCAGAACCAAAAGTCCACAGAGTCCAGGGTTCATGATGACTGTGTAGTGCAGGGGGTGGCAGATGGCCACATACTGGTCATAGGCCATCACGGTCAGAAGAAAATCATCCAACACTGCAAAGAGCATGTAAAAATATATCTGACTGATGCAGCCTTCATAGGATATAGCTTTTCTCTGGCTCTGTATATTTATTCACATCTTTAGGACTGTTGTGGTGGTGAAACAGATGTCTACAAAGGACAGGTTGGAGAGGAAGAAGTACATGGGCGTGCAGAGGTGGGAGTCTGAACTGACACCCAGGATGGTGAGCAGGTTTCCAAACACAGTGATCAGGTACAATAAGAGGAAAAGCCCAAATATGAAGGGCTGTAGCTCTGGTTTCATTGATACTCCCTGAAGAAGAAATTTTGAATCTTGTGTATCATTTCCTCATATCATGTTGTGGTGTTGATGACTAGGAATGAAAAAAAAAAAATTGTGTGAAAAATTTTTAACCAAATGCGCATTATTCATTTGAAAATGCTACAATTACATCTATATCTATCTCTACTTACCTACCTACCTATCTATCTATTCATCCATCTTTTCATCTGTATTTTTAATGAATCCTCACATTTAAAGGACGTTTTGTGACATCTCTGACTGGGAATTCTGTTAGAGAGAGAGGCATAATACTGACCTAAGTGGAAAAAACAGATCTAAATTACTAAGGTAGTTCCAGTTAGATTATGATGTGGAGAAAGCTTTCAGATTTTTCTCTCAAGAGATCATGTATTACACAGTTTTAATAAGAAATATTTTTATAAATTTGAGGAATATATGCTGAATACTAGCCATTTTCTAGGTTTAAAATTCTGAGAAAGAAAAGCAAAAAAAAAAAAAAAAATGATAAAGAATATAAGCACATAAATATCTTATGTCATGCCACATGGTGATGGATTCTATGAATAGTGTAAAAAAGTGTAAAAGCAATGGATGAGGTTGCTTTTTAAAAAACAAACAAACAAACAACAACAACAAAAAAAAAACTGAGAGTTCAGGAAGACCTAAAAATGGAGAAGATAAAGTTAAAAAGAGACACTGATGTATAGAACAGTCTTTTGGACTCTGGGAGAGGGTGGGATGATTTGGGAGAATGGTATTGAAATATGTATAATATCATATATGAAATGAGTCGCAGTCCAGGATCGATGCATGATACTGGATGCTTGGGGCTGGTGCACTGGGACGACCCAGAGGGATGGTATGGGGAGGGAGGAGGGTTCAGGATGGGGAACACATGTATACCTGTGGCAGATTCATTTTGATGTATGGCAAAACCAATACAATATTGTAATGTTAAATAAAATAAAATTTTAAAAAATGTTGTCAAGATATATCCATTTAAAATAGAGGAACTGACATATATAAAGCAAATATTAGGAGACCTAAATGGAGAAATTGACATTAGCACAATAATAGAGGAGGACTTTGACAGTCCTTTTACATCCAGAAAAACATCTATTTCTGCTTTATTGACTATGCCAAAACCTTTGACTGTGAGGATCACAATAAACTGTGCAAAATTCTGAAAGAGATGGGAATACCAGACTGACTAGCTGAGCTGCCTCTTGAGAAACCTATATGCAGGTCAGGAAGCAACAGTTAGAACTGGTCATGGAACAACAGACTGGTTCCAAATAGGAAAAGAGGTATGTCAAGGCTGTATATTGTCACTCTGTTTATTTAAATTATGCAGAGTACATCATGAGAAATGCTGCACTTGAAGAAACACATGTTGGAATCAAGATTGCCAGGAGAAATATCAATAACCTCAGATATGGAGATGACACCACCCTTATGGCAGAAAGTGAAGAGGAACTAAAAAGTCTCTTGATAAAAGTGAAAGTGGAGAGTGAAAAGGTTGGCTTAAAGCTCAACATTCAGAAAACGAAGTTCATGGCATCTGGTCCCATCACTTCACGGAAAATAGATGGGGAAACTGTGGAAACACTGTCAGACTTTATTTTGGGGGGCTCCAAAATCACTGCAGATGGTGACTGCAGCCATGAAATTAAAAGACGCTTACTCCTTGAAAGAAAAGTTATGACCAACCTAGATAGCATCATGTTGACGTATGAAAAAACCAATACAATATTGTAAAGTAATTAGCCTCCAACTAAATTAAATAAATTAAAAAAAAAAAAAAAAAAAAAAAAAAAAAAAAAGAAAGAAAAGCAGAGACATTACTTTGCCAACAAATGTCCGTCTAGTCAAGGCTATGGTTTTTCCTTTGGTCATGTATGGATGTGAGAGTTGGACTGTGAAGAAGGCTGAGCACCGAAGGATTGATGCTTTTGGACTGTTATGCTGGAGAAGACTCTTGAGAGTCCCTTGGACTGCAAGGAGATCCAACCAGTCCATTCTGAAGGAGATCAGCCCTGGGATTTCTTTGGAAGGAATGATGCTAAAGCTGAAACTCCAGTACTTTGGCCACCTCATGCGAAGAGTTGACTCATTGGAAAAGACTCTGACGCTGGGAGGGCTTGAGGGTAGGAGGAAAAGGAGACGACAGAGGATGAGATGGCTGTTTGATATCACCGACTTGATGGACGTGAATTTGTGTGAACTTCGGGAGATGGTGATGGACAGCGAGGCCTGGCATGCTGCGATTCATGGGGTTGCAAAGAGTCAGACACGACTGAGTGACTCAAGTGAACTGAACTGAACTGAACTGAACTTACATCACTGCATAGCTCACTGAGACAGAAAATCAACAAGAAACAACAGCCTTATGTTTTCATTAGGCCAGATAGACATGATAGATTTGTATAGAACATTCCATCCAAATACAGCAGAATATACATTCTTTCTCAAGTGCATGTGGAACTTTCTCAAGAGTATTGTTTCCCATATTTTGGGAAACAATAGAGTCTCAATAAATTCAGAAGACTGAAATTTCATCAGTCATTTTCTGATCACAATGATATGAAACTACAAATACTATAGAAGAGAACTGAAAAAAATCAAGAATATATGCAGGCTAAACAACATGCTACTGAACAACTATCAGTCAATTGAGAAATCAAAGGAGTCATTAAGAAAAATATCTGAAGACAAATAAAAATGAAAATGTGACATATCTAAATCTGAGATGAGCAAAAGAATGAGAGGGAAATTTATAAGAACACAGACCTACCTCAAGATATAAGAATGCTCTCAACAAACAATCTAACTTTATATCTAAAGGAAGTAGAAAAAGAAGACACAACTCAAATTCAGTAGAAAGAATGAAATAATAAAAATCAGAGAAGAAATTAATGAAATAAAGACTATAAAAATGAGAATTATCAGTCATACTAACAGCTGGTTCTTTGAAAAGACAAACAAACTTGGCAAACCTTTACTAGATTCACTAAAAAAAGAGAGAGAGAGAGAGGCAGAAGTCTTTGATTAATAAAATCAGAAATGAAAAGGAGAAATAGCAAAGAATACCTGAGAAATACAAAAGATTATGTACAGCTATAAGTCAACAAATTATACAAATGAACAGAATTTTAGAATTATATGACATTTTATGACTGAATCATGAATGGATAGAACATTTGAACAGACGTATCCGGGAGTTGGTGATGGACAGGGAGGCCTGGCATGCTGCTATTCATGAGGTCACAAAGAGTCTAGTACAAATATTCAAGTCAATGTATGGCAAAAACAATACAGTATTGTAAAGTAAAATAATTAAATTTTTTTAAAAAAGTACAGACATTAAAACAGTAACCAAAAAGCTCCCCCAAATCGAAAGTTCTGGACCAGGCAGCTTCAGGGGTGAATTCTTTGAAACACTACCTATCCTCCCCAAACTCTTCCAAAAGTTAAAAGAGAGAAAAACATCTTTAATAATTTCATGAGACCAAATTTACCCGGATTCCCAAACCAAACTAGAACAATAAGAAGAGCAAAAAAATATAGTGCAATAAATCTGAAGGACATAGAGAAAAAAGCCTCAACAAAATATAAACAAAAGAATACAACAATTCTTAAAAGGACAACACACCATAAAAAAGCATAGTCAAGTGGTTTATGTTTCTGGAATGCAAGGATGTTTTAACATCTGTAAATTAACGTGGAAAACAGCAATAACATAATGAAAAATAAATATCATATAATCAGTTCAGTAGATCCAGAAAAAGATGCTGATGTTGAAAGAGAGTTCAAAACCAATACAATATTATAAGGTAATTAGCCTCTAATTAAAATAAATATATTTAAATAAAAAATATAGAAATAAATAGTTCCTAGTGGACAGTTTAAACAAAAATACAAAAAAAAAAAAAAAAGTCAAGGAAGATGCATGCTGAAATTAATAAAAAAAAAAAAAAAATTCATAAAAATTTTAACCATATAAATTCTCAATGAAGTGGGTATAGATGGAATTTATCTCAACATAATAAAATCCATATATGACAAACTCACTGCTACCATCATAATCAATGTTGAAAAACTATATGCTTTTTCTCTAAGATAGAAACATGACAAAGGTATCCACTCTTTCTATTCTTATTCAATATAGTATTGGAGTCCTAGCCAGTGTAATGAGGCAAGAAAATAAATAAAATATATTTATTTTTTGGAATTGGAAAAGGAGTAAATCTATCATAAATTGCAGATGACATAAATTTTTGTGTAGAAAACTTTAAAGATCCTACTAAATACTATTAGAAATAACAAATGAATACTATGAAGTCACAGGTATAAAATCAATATAAAAACTACAATGTTTATAAACAATAATGATGAACTAGCAGGGAAAAAACCTCAAATACAAACCCACTTACAGTTGCAACAAGAGAATAATAATTTAACTCCTAACAACAACAACAAAAATCAACTCAAAGTGGGTTAAACTAATTAATGCAAAACCTGAGAAATCATAAAACTTCTAGAAGAAGACAAAGGCAATATACTCTTTTGCAATATATTGTTAGATAGTTCTCCTAAGGCAGAAAAAAACAAAACAAAAATAATCTAATGGAATTACATTAATTAATCTGCTCAGCAAGGCAAACCATTAATAAAATGAAAAGACAACCTGCTAAGTGGGAGATAATCTTCACCAATAATGTATCAGATAAGGGATTCATACCCAATATTTATAAAGAACTCATATAAGTCAGGAATCAAACTACAAACAACCTAATTCAAAAGTGGGCAGAGGAGCTGAATAGACCTTTCCTCCAAAGAAGACATACAAATGACCAGCAAACATAGGAAAAGATGTCCAACCTCACTAATTTTTAGTGAAATGCAAAACAAAATCAAAATGAGATATCATCTCTGGCACATTAGGACTATTATCAAAAAGTCTAGAAATAATGTGTTAAAGAGGATGAAGACCATAGGTAATCCTTATGTACTGTTGGTAGGAAGATAAATTGGTGGTGCCACTATTGAAAAACAGTGTGGAAGTTCCTCAAAATTTAAAAATAAAACTTACATATCATCCAAAAATTCCACTTCTGAATATTTTACCCACACACCCACTAATTTGAAAAGAGGTATGCACACCAATGTTCATTGCAGTATTATTGAAAACAACTAAAATATGGAAGAAGCCATTTATAGATGAATGGATAAAGAAGATGTGGTACGTGTCTACCATGGAATACTATTCAGTCAAAATAAGTCTTAACATTTTTGACAAATGTTCATCTAAACTAGGAGGTATGATGGAAGGAAATAACTCTTAACAAACAGATACAGAGAACACAGTAGTTGTCGTAGGAACATTGGGGGCAGACAAAATGGGTAAATAGTGACAACTGTGTAGTGAAGTATGGAAACTGAACTTTTGGTGGTGAGCACACTGTAGTAGAAGTCAAAATATAATATTTGCATCAAACTTATGCAAAGTTTTAAACCAATGTTACCTCAGTAAATAAAAGAATGTAGAAATAATACAAAATTCCAATTGGTAAGCCTCCCAAGGATATGTAAACATGGAGATCCATATTTATATGACCATTTTGTGTCCTATATTTAAGAAAACATGAAAGTCAATTTAACAACAGAGAGATCTACACATCAGTAGGTGAAATTTCTAGAATACTCATATTTCCTGAGAAATTGTGATGAGAAAAAATTTTTTTTATTGATTCTGGCAATATTTGAACCCCAGTTATATCTTGTCAATGCCCAGAATACCTAATAAAAAAAAATACACAAAATTTAGTCTCCAGAGGAAAAAAACAACATTTTACAATGTTATGATCCTTTAGTGATTAAACATTCCATTGGAACAATGATCATAGGAAATAAATTCTCAATTTAAAACAGAAAATATACAAGGTACAACAACCATTGTACATTTTAAAAATTGAAATGGTGAAATATTTTTAAAAATGACACCATATGAAAAGACTCTGGGCACTTGAGAACTGAGTTTTGATTCTTAGATGTACCACATATTAGGTGTTTTTTTTGTCATGGGGGGTCAATGGAAGCATTATAAACGCTAACGTTCTCTTCTATGTAGTAAGAGAGTAGTATACACTGTCTGAGGGTGCTCGACAGATTTATTCAATAAGTAAATAGAATAGTTCCTTCATGTTAACAAATGAATTGTTATCACTGCCAATGAGATGAAGTTGGTTTTTTTCCCCCTTCGTTTCAAGTGTCACTGTTGCTTCCTCACCTTTCAGTAAGGAAATAGTTGTAAAGTAGAGCTTTGTTAGCATAACTCTTTTTCATATTAGGTACAATTTGTAATCCATATGGATATCCAACATGAGGAACATCTGTGCAAACAAATATCCACCTCCCTTAGTCTATTTCTAATCAACACACAAACATACTCAAACATAAACATGACACATGGATAAACATGAAAATAAAAGATGCACAACATGAAAATATTTACAAAATATGCAATCAACAAAGGATTAGTCTCCAAAATTTAATAACAGTTCGTGTGGCTCAATATCATAAAAACAAACTATCTAATAAAAAAATGAGTCTTTCTAGTAAACAAATCCTCAGATACATCCCATCTTAAGCATTTAAAAAACGCCTATAGTTCACTGCACAAGACTCTGAAGCTAATATTCTATAATACAACTCCCCTTAACTGTAAATATCTTCAGCCATGTTCTAATTTTCCTGGAAATACACTATGCTCCAAATTCCTTCTTCATTCTCATTAAGCTGAACTTTCTATTCCATGATTTAGCTGCAACAATGCTCCGTGTATTTCTAAGTTCAGAAGACACGTCTCTTTTTACCACATTAAGTGAATTAATTATAGGTTAATTAGTCTCTCTAGCATAGACACATGGCAATCTCTTGTCTCAGGGCTAGAGTGGTCTGGTTCTTATGTGAGCTTAGGTAAAATTTTTCAGGTTAGTTTCTCTCTGAACATTTTTTCCTCACTTACTTATTGAGTTCTCAGATGTACCTGAATAATGTCTCTAAGACAAAAATCTCTGTGTGGATGTCTGAATTGCTGTCTGGATGATCAGCAATGGAGATAGAAACTCTGTTTCCAGACAAGCCAAAAGGAAGGAGCAAGGCATTGGCTCCTGAGCTATGATAAGACTCCAAAAGCAACAATCAAGTCCTCTCCAGCACCAGGAATGCACACACTAAGGAATTACAGCAGAGGAGATAGTTATAGCTCCCTAGGCTGCTGCTTAGGCACCATTTCCATTGTTGCCCCAATGTCTGAGTTCATAATTTCCCTGTGGGATGCTGATCTGAACACAAAGAAAATGATTCCTAGTGAGTCTCTGTTCCCAAGAGACCAGATTAGTAGAAATCAGGTGAATCCAGTTCTCCATGAACTCTCCTGCCTTCCAGAAGTCTCACCTCATTACACCTAATCTCAACCTTGATCTAACGTTTTTTCCAAATCTGAGAATGATAACCTGTGTTTACTAGGTCCCATGGAATTTCAAAGCATTGACTTGTGAGGGGATGTTTCCCAAAAACTCTAGAAAATTAGTATTCCCCTCTTCAACAAAAATCTATACATACCTAAGTGAACCAAATATAAAACAGCTAGTTGGTTAAAAAAAAAAAAAAAAAAAAAGCTCTTTTTGCTTTTTATTATTTTAATTTTATTTAACTTAACAATATTGTATTGGTTTTGCCATATATCAAAATAAATCCTCCACAGGTATACATGTGTTCCCCATCCTGAAGCCTCCTCCCTCCTCACTCCCCATACCATCCCTCTGGGTCGTCCCAGTGCACCAGCCCCAAGCATCCAGTATCGTGTATTGAATCTGGACTGGCGACTCTTTTTTTTTTTTTTTTAAATTTTTATTTTGTTTAACTCTACAATATTGTATTGGTTTTGCCATACATCAAAATGAATCCACCACAGGCATTCATGTGCTCCCCACCCAGAACCCTCCTCCCTCCTCTCTTGCTGTACCATCCCTCCAGGTCATCCATGTGCACCAGCCCCAAGCATCCAGTATCGTGCATCAAACCTGGACTGGTGACTCGTTTCATATATGATATTTTACATATTTCAATGCCATTCTCCCAAATCATCCCACCCTATCCCTCTCCCACCGAGTCCAAAAGACTCTTCCCTACATCAGTGTCTCTTTTGCTGTCTCATATACAGGGTTATTGTTACCATCTTTCTAAATTCCATATATATGCATTACTATACTGTATTGGTGTTTTTCTTTCTGGCTTATTTCACTCGGTATAAGAGACTCCAGTTTCATCCACCTCATTAGAACTGATTCAATGTATTCTTTTTAATGGCTGATTAATACTCCATTGTGAATATGTATCACAGCTTTCTTTATCCATTCATCTGCTGATGGACATCTAGATTGCTTCCATGTCCTGGCTATTGTAAACAGTGCATTGATGAACATTGTGGTACACGTGTCTCTTTCAATTCTGGTTTCCTAAGTGTGTATGCCCAGCAGTGGGATTGCTGGATCACAAGGCAGTTATATTCCCAGTTTTTAAGGAATCTCCACACTGTTCTACATAGTGGCTGTACTAACTTGCATTCCCACCAACAGTGTAAGAGGGATCCCTTTTATCCACACCTTCTCCAAGACTTAGTGCTTGTAGACTTTTGGATCACAGACATTCTGACTAGCATGAAATGGTACCTCATAGTGGTTTTGATTTGCATTTCTCTGATGATGAGTGATGTTGAACATATTTTCATGTGTTTGTTAGCCATCTGTCTTCTTTGGAGAAATGTCTATTTAGTTCTTTGGCCCATCTTTTGATTGGGTCGTTTATTTTTCTGGAATTGAGCTGCAGGAGTTGCTTGTATATTTTTGAGATTAATTATCTGTCAGTTCCTTCATTTGCTATTATTTTCTCCCATTCTGAAGGCTGTCTTTTCACCTTGCTTATAGTTTCCTTTGTTGTGCAGAAGCTTTTAAGTTTAATTAGGTCCCATTTCCTTATTTTTGCTTTCATTTTCAATATTCTGGGAGGTGGGTCATAGAGGATCCTGCTGTGATGTATGTCAGGGAGTGTTTTGCCTATGTTCTTGTCTAGGAGTTTTACAGTTTCTGGTCTAATGTTTAGATCTTTAATCCATTCTGAGTTTGTTTTTGTGTATGTTGTAAGAAAGTGTTCTAGTTTCATTCTTTTACAAGTGTTTGACCAGTTTTCCCAGCACCACTTGTTAAAGAGATTGACTTTAATCCATTGTATATTCTTGCCTCCTTTGTCAAAGATAAGGTGTCCATACGTGGGTGGATTTATCACTGGGCTTTCTGTTTTGTTCCATTGATCTATATTTCTGTCTTTGTGCCAGTACCATACTGTCTTGATTACTGTGGCTTTGTAGTAGAGCCTGAAGTCAGGCAGGTTGATTCCTCCAGTTACATTCTTCTTTCTCCAGATAGCTTTGGCTATTAGAGGTTTTATGTATTTCCATACAAATTGTGAAATTATTTGTTCTAGCTCTGTGAAAAATACCGTTGCTAGCTTGATAGGGATTGCATTGAATCTATAAATTGCTTTGGGTAGTATACTCATTTTCACTATATTGATTCTTCAAATCCATGAACATGGTATATTTCTCCATCTATTTGTGTCCTCTTTGATTTCTTTCACCAGTGTTTTATAGTTTTTTATATATAAGTCTTTAGTTTCTTTAGGTAGATATACTCCTAAGTATTTTATTCTTTTCGTTGCAATGGTGAATGGAATTGTGTCCTTAATTTCTCTTTCTATTTTCTCATTATTAGTGTACAGGAATGCAAGGTGTTTCTGTGTGTTGATTATATATCCTGCAACTTTTACTATATTCATTGATTAGTTCTAGTAATTTTCTAGTGGAGTCTTTAGGGTTTTCTATGTAGAGGATCATGTCATCTGCAAACAATGACAGTTTTACTTCTTTTCCAATTTGGATTCCTTTTATTTCTTTTTCTGCTCTGATTGCTGTGGCCAAAACTTCCAAAACTATGTTGAATAGTAATGATGAAAGTGGGCACCCTTGTCTTGTTCATGACTTAAGAGGAAATGCTTTCAATTTTTCACCATTGAGGATAATGTTTGCTGTGAGTTTGTCATATAGCTTTTACTATGTTGAGGTATGTTCTTTCTATTTCTGCTTTCTGGAGAGTTTTTATCATAAATGGATGTTGAATTGTGTCAAAGGCTTTCTCTGCACCTATTGAGATAATCATATGGCTTTTATTTTTCAATTTGTTGATGTGGTGTATTACATTGATTGATTTGCGGATATTGAAGAATCCTTGCGACCCTGGGATTAAGCCCACTTGGTCATGGTGTATGATCTTTTTAATGTGTTGTTGGATTCTGTTTGCTAGAATTTCGTTAAGGACTTTTGCATCTATGTTCATCAGTGATATTGGCCTGTGTTTTCTTTTTTGGTGGTATCTTTGTCAGTTTTTGGTATTAGGGTGATGATGGCCTCATAGAATGAGTTTGGAAGTTTACCTTCCTCTGCAATTATCTGGAAGAGTTTGAGTAGGATGGGTGTTAGCTCTTCTCTAAATTTTTGGTAGAATTCAGCTGTGAAGCTGTCTGGATCTGGGCTTTTGTTTGTTGGAAGATTCCTGATTAGTTTCATGTTTCACGCTTGTGATGGATCTATTAAGATTTTCTATATTTTCCTGGTCTAGTTTTGGAAAGTTGTACTTTTCTAAGAATTTGTCCAGTTCTTCCATGTTGTCCATTTTATTGCCATATAATTGCTGATAGTAGTCTCTTATGATCCTTTGTATTTCTGTGTTGTCTGTTGTGATCTCTCCATTTTCATTTCTAATTTTATTGATTTGATTTTTTTCCCTTTGTTTCTTGATGAGTCTGGCTAATGGTTTGTCAATTTCATTCATCCTTTCAAAGAACCAGCTTTTGGCTTTGTTGATTTTAGCTATGGTCTCTTTTGTTTCTTTTGCATTTATTTCTGCCCTAATTTTTAAGATTATTTAAGATTATTAAAAATTAGAATTAGGTTATTTATTTGACTTTTTTCTTGTTTTTTGAGGTATGCCTGTATTGCTATGAACTTTCCCCTTACCACTGCTTTCACAGTGCCCCACAGGTTTTGGGTTGTTTTGTATTCATTTTCATTCGTTTCTATGCAAATTTTGATATCTTTTTTGGTTTCTTCTGTGATTTGTTGGTTATTCACCAGCGTGTTGTTCAGCCTCTGTATGTTGGAATTTTTAATAGTTTTTCTTCTGTAATTGAGGTCTTATCTTACTGCATTGTGGTCAGAAACGATGCTTGGAATGATTTCAATTTTTCTGAATTTACCAAGGCTAGATTTATGGCCCAGTATGTGATCTATCCTGGAGAAGAGTGAAATTCATTGTTTTGGGATGAAATGGCCTATAGATATCAATTAGGTCTAACTGGTCTATTGTATCATTTAAAGTTTGTGTTTCCTTGTTAATTTTCTGTTTAGTTGATCTATCCATTGGTGTGAGTGGGGTATTAAAGTCTCCCATTATTATTGTGTTATTGTTAAATTCTCCTTTCATACTTGTTAGTGTTTGTCTTACATATTGCAGTGCTCCTATGTTGGGTGCATATATAGTTATAATTGTTATTTCTTCTTCTTGGATTGATCCTTTGATCGTTATGTAGTGACCTTCTTTGTCTCTTTTCACAGCCTTTGTTTTAAAGTCTATTTTACCTGATATGAGTATTGCTACTCCTGCTTTCTTTTGGTCCCTATTTGCATGGACTATTTTTTTCCAGCCCTTCACTTTCAATCTGTATCTGTCCCCTGTTTTGAGGTGGGTCTCTTGTAGACAACGTATGTAGGGATCTTGTTTTGTATCCATTCAGCCAGTCTTTGTCTTTTGGTTGGGGCATTCATCCCATTCAGGTTTAAGGTAATTATTGATATGTATGATTCCGTTGCCATTTATTGTTTTGGGTTCAAACTTATACACCCTCTTTGTGTTTCCTGTCTAGAGAATATCCTTTAGTATTTGTTGGAGAGCTGGTTTGGTGGTGCTGAATTCTCTCAGTTTTTGCTTGTCTGTAAAGCTTTTGATTTCTCCTTCATATTTGAATGAGATCCTTGTTGGATCCAATAATCTGGGTAGTAAGTTATTTTCTTTCATCACTTTAAGTATGTCTTGCCATTCCCTCCTGGCTCAGAGAGTTTCTATTGAAAGATTAGCTGTTATCCTTATGGGAATTCCCTTGTGTGTTATTTGCTGTTTTCCCCTTCTGCTTTGAATATTTGTTCTTTGTGTTTGATCTTTGTTAATTTGATTAATATGTGTCTTGGGGTGTTTTGCCTTGGGTTAATCCTGTTTGGGACTCTCTGGGTTTCTTGGACTTGAGTGATTATTTCCTTCCTCATTTTAGGGAAGTTTTCAACTATTATCTCCTCTAGTATTTTCTCATGGTCTTTCTTTTTGTCTTCTTCTTCTGGGACCCCTATGATTCGAATGTTGTAGTGTTTAATATTGTCCTGGAGATCTTTGAGATTGTCCTCATTTCTTTTTTTTTGTTTTTTTTTTTTTTCCTCTCTGATTCATTTATTTCTACCATTCTATCTCCCAATTCACTAATCCTATCTTCTCCCTCTGTTATTCTACTATTTGTTGGCTCCAGAGTGTTTTTTATCTCATTTATTGCATTATTCATTATTTATTGACTCTTTTTTATTTCTTCTAGGTCCTTGTTAAACCTTCCTTGCATCTTCTCAAGCCTTGTCTCCAGGCTATTTATCTGTGATTACATTTTGATTTCAAGATTTTGGATCAATTTTACTATCATTATTTGGAATTCTTTATCAGATAGATTCCCTATCTCTCCCTCTTTTGTTTGGTGTGGTGGGCATTTATCCTGTTTCTTAACCTGCTGGGTATTACTCTGTCTCTTCATCTTGTTTAAATTTCTGAGTTTGGGGTGTCCTTTCTGTATTCTGGTAGTTTGTGGCGTTCTCTTTATTGTGGTGTTTCCTCACTGTGTGTGGGTTTGTATAGGTGGCTTGTCAATATTTCTTGGTTAGGGAAGCTTGTGTCGGTGTTCTGCTGGGTGGAGCTGGATTTCTTTTCTCTGGAGTGCAATGAAGTTTCCAGTAATGAGTTATGGGATGTCTATGGTTTTGGGGTGACTTTGGGCAGCCTGTATATTGGAGCTCAGGGCTATGTTCCTGTATTGCTGGAGAATTTGCTTGGTATGTCCTTCCCTGGAACTTGTTGGCCCTTGTGTGGTGCTTGGTAGTGTAGGTATGGAGGCATTTGATGAGCTCCTGTCAATTAATATTCTGTGGAGTCAGGGTTTGGACTTAAGCCTCCTGCTTCCAGTTATTGGTCTTATTTTTACAGTAGTCTCAAAACTTCTCCTTCTATACAGCACCCCTGATAAAACATCTAGGTTAAAGATGAAAAGTTTCTCCACTGTGAGGGTCACCCAGAGAGGTTCACAGTGTTACATGGAGAAGAGAATGGAGAGGAGAGAGTTAGAGGTGACTTGAATGAGATGTGGTTGAATCAATAGCGGAGAGAGTGGGCTATCCAGTAATCACTTCCTTATGTGCACTCCACAACTGGACCGCTCAGAGATGTTCATAGAGTTATACAGAGAAGAGAAGAGGGAGGAAGGAGACAGAGGTGGTCAGGAGGATAAAAGGAGGGAATGAAAAGGAGAGAGACAGATCCAGCCAGTAATCAGTTCCCTAAGTGTTCTCCACCGTCTGGAACACACAGAAATTCACAGAGTTTGGGTAGAGTAGAGAGGGGTTAGGGAGGAGACACAGGCGACTGGGTGAAGAAAAAGGAGAGTCCAAAGGGTGAGAGAGCAGTCAAGCCAGTAATCTCGCTCCCTAGTAAAAAATGGGTACTGAAGATTGGGTTCTTAAAGGTACAAAATTGGTTAAAAATACCTAAAGGCAAAAATTAAAAATCTAGAGTAGACTTTGGAATTTCAAAACTACAATGTTAAAGATAAGAAGAAGGAAAAGAAAGAGAGAAAAAGAAAAAGAAAAAAAGTCAAAAAAATTATAAAGAAAATACAGGTACAAAATTGATAACATATACCAAAAAGCAAAAGTTAAAAATCTAGAGTAGAGTTTTGAATTTCAAAAATACAATGTCAAAGAAAATAATAAGAAAATAAGAAGGAAAAAAAAAAAAAAAAACAAAGTCACAAAAAGTATAAAGAAGTTATAGGTACAAAATTAATAACAAATAACAAAAAAAACATAAATTAAAAATCTAGAGTAGAGTTTAGAATTTCAGGAATACAGTGTTAAAGAAAAGATGAAGAGAAAGAGAGAGAGAAAAAAAGTCACAAAAGTTATAAGAAAATAGATAAAAAATTGATAACAAATACCAACAAGCTAAAATTAAAAATCTAGAGCTGAGTTTGGAATTTCAAAAATACAATATTAAAGAAAATAAGAAAAAAAAAAGAGAGAAAAAGGAAAAAAAAAGACAAGGTCACAAAACTTGTAAAAAAAAAAAAAATATATATATATATGAAGTTTGCTTTTTTTTCAAAAAGGGTTTTTTTTTTGTAAAGTAATAGTATGTTATAAAAGTGAAAATTAAAGGAGTAATAGAGGACTTAAAATTTTTTAAAAAAATTTAAAAAAAGAAAGAAAGGATGATCGTAAAAATAGTAAAAATATATATAGGACTTTCTCTGATGTTGTTGTGGGTGTTGTGGGTATTGTGGATTCACTTCATTTTTGGCTAGTTCCCTCTTCCGGCTTATATTTCTCAAGATCTATAGGCCCCTTCCTATGTAGTGGGTACTAACCATGGGGTTTTAATCTACTGCCTGTCGCTTCCAAGGTGGTTCCCTCTGTTATAGCTTCTTCTGTTTGCTGGTCTCTTCAGTGTCTGATTTCCGCCCTGATACAAAGGGGGCGGTGGTGGACACCTTTTTTTTTTTTTTTTTTTTTTAAGGCTCACTTGTGCAGTCGTGCTGTGGGTAGGGAGGGACACTGCAAATAAATAACACTGGCGTGTGCTCGCAGTGCCTCAGCCACACTGGGCCTGCCCCAGCTCAGGGCGCATGTAGCCTCCCTGCCCACACACCTCAGGCTCTAAGTTTCTCTGCCTGGAACCATCTGTGGCCAGCCCTGGGCTTCTCCCAGGTCTAAGCTGCTCAGGTTCAGGCACTTGGGTAGTCCTCAGAGGCCCAGACTCGGTTGGGCCTGTGTTTTGTGCCCTTCCCAGGTCCGAGCAGCTCAGGTGATGAGGTGTTTGGGGAGCTCGGTTGCTGCCACTTATCACCTCCCCACTGTTCGGTTATCTGGGTGTGCAACCGGTGTACCTTCTCAGGCAGATATTGACTGTCCAGAACGCCAAGAAGTTTTAGTTAGCAAAGAATTCTGCTTACAGTTTTGTAGATAATGTCTCTCTGGGGCTGCGATTGACCACTTCCGGCTCTGGCTTCCTGTCACCGGAGGGGGACGGTCTGTAGCTGGCTATCTCTGTACAGCCCTTTGTTCCATGCATGGGCCTGGTGGTGTCTTAGGTTAGGGCTGGCTTTTCACGTGGCAGATATCCCACAGTCTGGTTTGCTAGCCCAAATTATTTCACTCAGGTAGCGTTTGGGGTATTCAGGCCAGATCCTTACTCTAAGCAATGCAGCCCGTGCCGTGCCTCCCTGCCCAGCCCCCACTTGCTAATGGCGAATGCAGGCGTCTGCGCTGCTTCTCTGCTGGGGAAGTTACCATAGGGCTTGTAATCTGTGGGTTTTAATTGTTTATTTACTTTTTCTGCCTGTTATGTTGCCCTCTGTGCTTCCAAGGCTCGGCACCGATTCGACAGTGAGAATGTTTCCTGGTGTTTGGAAACTTCTCTCTTTTTAAGACTCCCATCCCTGGACGGAGCTTCATCCATCTCTCTTTTGTCTCTTTTTTTGTCATTTGTATTTTTTTCCTACCTCCTTTAGAAGGCAATGGGTTGCTTTTCTGGATGCCTGATGTCTTCTGCTGGCATTCAGAAGTTGTTTTGTGGAATTTACTCAGCATTTAAATGTTTTTTTGATGAATTTGTGGAGGAGAAAATGTTCTCCCCATCCTATTCCTCCGCCATCTTGTCTTTTTGGTTTTTTAATGAATGTGAAGAAAAACAGCAATACAAATACTATGACATCATTATACAAAAGGAAAGGACTCCCATAGACAATTTACAATGGAGAAAGTACATATCTAACAAATTCACAAATATATTCACCTTTACAGATAATGAAATAATTTGAAAGTAAAGGTCATTACCATATCTGGTTTGATATATTATATAATTTTCTTTCATGTAACAACTCACTCCAGTGTTCTTGCCTGGAGAATCCCAGGGACGGGGGAGCCTGGTGGGCTTCCATCTATGGGGTCGCACAGAGTTGGACAGGACTGAAGCAACTTAGCAGCAGCAGCAGCAAATACCTACACTGAGAGGATACCATGAGAAATATATCTAATAAAATGCTATTGCAAGATAATCCTTTCAAGAATTCTTTGGTCCGTGTTTCTCATTAATATACAATCAAGTATATTGTATCATACTTTTAAAATCATCTTTTAAAATCAAAAGAATGTCATCACTTCACTGTGTATTCCTTCCTCTGCTAATAAGGATATTTCTCTACTCCAGTTAATTATGAAGATCCTTTGTTGGGAGCTGCATTAGGCATTACTGACAAAATGGAAGCACGGCCCTAAACCCCCTCCCTTTGTTCCGTAGGCACGGATCTGAAATGAAGGAGTTAGGCTTTATGATTCTGACTTGTTTTTTCCTTTCCTCGACTGAGTTGACTGTAGAAAATATTAAGGTGCTTATTGTTTTTGAGAGGAGCATCAGAAGGCATAAAGCCTTCTGCAGCTGTGCTCAAGGAATAATTCATAAAGTTAATCACTTACATTTGTTCAAGGACTTTTACAAAAGACTGTTCCAGGGTGAGCACACAGGCTGCAGCTTGAGGCCATGGGAGGGATTGCTATCTGAAGCCCATTTGTGAGAAAAGTGTTTATGGCAAAGGAGTTTGCTGAATTTAGGGCTTAGGAATAATTAAAGTAGTTAGAAGCTAAAGATTTAAGGATTGCTGTAATGTTAGCATATTCTACTATGCTATGCTATGCTAAGTCACTTCAGTCATGTCTGACTCTGTGCGACCCCATAGACAGCAGCCCACCAGGCTCCCCCGTCCCTGGGATTCTCCAGGCAAGAACACTGGAGTGGGTTGCCATTTCCTTCTCCAATGCATGAAAGTGAAAAGTGAAAGTGAAGTCGCTCAGTCATGTCTGACTCTTAGCGACCCCATGGATTGCAGCCTAACAGGCTCCTCCATCCATGGGATTTTCCAAGCAAGAGTACTGGAGTGGGGTGCCATTGCCTTCTCCATATTCTACTATAGCTTATAAAAATTAGGGACTTTAGAAATATTATTAGCTAGAAGCCCTTTCTAAGAAATAGTGAGCTTAGGATACTAGGGGCAAACAGGACTTAGAAAGATAAGAAATAAACTGGGGAATATGGTATGCAGCCCAGACATTAGCATGAGTTACAATGTGTTCACAAGGACACATGATAAAAAGTAGATAAGAGAATTGCTGAGGAAGGAACTCTTTTTGAGGGACAACAATAATTTATGGATAAAAGTAAATATGGGTCAATGGGAACTAAAAATATCAAACCTCTGACCCAATGCTTTTGTAAAAGTACAAAAGAGAATCATAAGCTTGAAATAAACAGGCAGTCCAAGAAAACTGAGAGGCTGCCTCAGTTTCTCGTGGACACCGCTCACCTCTTCAGGTTGAATCCCTGGCTGTTGGAGCTGGACTCTGGCAATCCTTGGACTTATTTTTCACTTTTACCAGAAGCGCCTTACGTCTCCCATTCTATCTTCTAATTGGGCTTCCAAGGTGGCGCTAGTGGTAAAAAACCCGTCTGCCAATGCAGGAGTTGTAAGAAATGCAGGTTCTATTCTTGGGTCAGGAAGCTCCCCTGAGGAGGGCATGGCAACCCACTCCAACATTCTCTTGGACAGAGGAGTCTGGCAGGCTACATTCTGCAGGGTCAAAAGAGTCAGACATGAATGAAGCAACTTAACATGCACTTCAATTTAATTTTCAACATTGAACTTGCTTTTATGAGTACAGTATTCACTTCTTTCTTAGGCATCATAAATAAATTAACCAATAAATGAGGCAAACATGCAACCAATCACAGTGAATTGGGGGCCATAATTTAGGGAGGATTGGCTCTGGTAAACATTCTTGGTTTTCCTTCTCTCTGATTCACTCCTACAATGTCTAGAGGGCTTTCAGACTCAAGGATTGTGATCTCTGAGAGGACGGTCTCCAGGAGGAATCACAAATTCCCCCTGGATGGTTGATGGTAGAGATTGAAATCTTTCCCCTGGAAAGATGGCAAGAAGGAGTGAAATACCAGTCTCTGAGTCAGGCTTTAAACACCCAAAAGAAACAATGGTGTCCCATTAAGTGCTGAATTTGCAACTATGAAAAATTTTTCTCCCTATATCTGTTCGTTGGGTACATATTCCTCTTGTTACTCCAAATTATAAGTACAGACGTTCACTTCACTCTTCTTTCCCTACTTTGGTATGTCTCTCTTCTCACTGAGATGTTCAGACTTGGGGTAGAGGAGATGGCAGTCATATGAAATTTTCTTTCCTTACCCTGTTCAATGGGATTCCCAGTTGCACTGGTTTCCTTTGTTAAAACGGTAAAGAATCCACTTGCAATGCAGACCTGGATTCATTCCCTGGTTGGGAAGATTCCCTGGAGAGGGGAATGGCTACACAGCCCAGTATTCTGACCTGCAGAATTCCCATGGATAGGGGAGCCTGGCTGGCTACAGTCCACAGGGTCTCAAAGAGTCAGACACACTGAGCAACTTTCACTTTCACTCCCACATGTCCCTAGTGGTAAAGAACCCACCGTCAATGCAGGAGACATAAGAGACACCAGGTTCAATCCCTGGGTCAGGAAGATCCCCTGGAAGAGGGCATGGCAACACACTCCAGTATTCTTGCCTGGAGAATCCCATGGACAGAGGAGCCTAACAGGCTACAGTCCGTGGGTATCACAAAGAGTCAGACTCCCATCACTGAATCAGTGATGCCATCCAACCACCTCATCCTCTATTAACTTCTTCTCCTCCTGCCCTCAATCTTTCTCAGAATCAGGGGCTTTTCCAATGAGTCAGCTCTTCACGTCAGGTGACCAAAGTATTGGACCTTCAGCATCAGTCCTCCCATAAATATTCAGGGCTGATTTTCTTTAGGATGGATTGGTTTGATCTCCTTGCAGTCCAAGAAACTCTCAAGAGTCTTCTCCAGCACCACAGTTCAAAAGCATCTATTCTTTGGCCCTCAATCTCATTTAAGACAACTTACTTATGACAAACTCATTTTTTTCCCCATGTAAACTATGTTAACCTAGATATAGAAATTGATGAACTGTCCGTAGTTTGGTTTTAGAAAGAAAAGCACTGCACCCAGGCACAGAATCATGAGTGAGCCTTAGATGTACTGTATAGAGTTGTTGCTGCTGCTGCTACTAAGTTCCTTCAGTCATGTCCAACTCTGTGTGACCCCATTGACAGCAGACCACTGGGCTCCTCTGCCCCTAGGATTCTCCAGGGAAGAAAACTGGAGTGGGTTGCCATTACCTTCTCCAACTGTATAGAGACTGAAAGCTAATTACAGAGACTGGCAGCTAATTACAGACTCACAAGAAATCTAGTATAACTTGGAACAACTCCAAACCATACTATCTCATTTGATAATAAATACATTATATTTTAATATTTTATTTTATGATGGATGGTTACTCAGCCTGCTAACAAATATAATCATCAGTGGAACGATATTAAGACCAAAGATAATAATCTATTGCTTGTTATATTTCACAGTGTTCTAACATTTGCAAATGGCATTTCCAATTACTCTCATCCAACTTTTTCCCACACACAACTCTATTAAAAAGTGATTTCAGTGCTTGGGGCTGGTGCCCTGGGATGACCCAGAGGGATGGTATGGGGAGGGAGGTGGGAGGGGGGTTCAGGATGGGGAACACGTGTACACCCATGCCGGATGCATGTTGATGTATGGCAAAACCAATACAATATTGTAAAGTAAAATAATAATAATAAAATTCAAAAAAAAGTGACTTCACTTGTGTTCTTTCCCTAATAGCCAGGAGAGCTTGTAAGAACATGCATGTATGTGTACATTACAGGCTGACCCTAGGTCTTATGTCTATACAGGAAAGCACATTCTTATGATTCAGCTTTGATCATGATAGTTGAAGGAATTGCTTTGTGTATGTGAGGTAAATAGTGGATGATACTGCCCATTCACTGCTTACTTTGTTTCTGACAACATTTAGAATAGATGCTATTTTATTTAGAACAATGGAAAAAGTGATAGCTGTAGGCATCACCTGAAATTTTTAAGTAGGATGAGTGAGATAATTCAATAAGAAAAAAAAAAAATGTTCATCAATCAACTTATACATTTACACTGATATTTCATACTTTAATGAATATACATACAGCTTAAAAATAAATGGCATGTGTAATAATACAAAGTATCATTTAAAATTTGTTTAATTATATACAATGCCATCTCTGATTCATATTAAATCATATCACTCTGACTAAGTTATAATATGCTAAAGATCACATTAAGTCAATTGATTTGTTTCTGTTTCTGTGTAGACTACACTGGCAGATCTGTATTTGATAATCAGCTTTGCTAATGACTATGGTAGGGAATGTGTACATAGAGTCTGATAAGAGACTAGAATCTTATTCAGGAGAATAAAACCTAATGATCTTTTACAAAATAGACTGTTATGTTAAGGTCTCCATTATCAAGAACACCAGTTCAGGCCATAAAAAGGAATGATGGACCCAGAAGTGAAAAATTGTAGACTCAGGTTTTTCCTCTCCCACAATGTAATAAAAATGAACTCTGTAGTTTAGTTTTTGTTTTTGTTTTTTCTGATGAAGTGGTAACTCATGACTATTATTCTAGCAAAACTAAGATGCATCACCTGGGATGGTATTTGTCATTTTAAAAGAAATTGTTCTTAAACCCAAGCAGTTTCATGAGGTAAATGAGAATTTCCAACTTTTTGATATCAAAGCTTAGTGATGAAATAGGAAAAATAGGAATAAAGAACAGAAGGAAAGAAAAATGGTTGGATATCGGACTGCTGCTGCTGCTGCAGCTGCTGCTAAGTCACTTCAGTCATGTCGATTCCATGCGACCCCATAGATGGCAGCCCACCAGGTTCCGCCATTCCTGGGATTCTCCAGGAAGACACTGGAGTGGATTGCCATTTCCTTCTCCAGTGCATGAAAGTGAAAAGTGAAAGTGAAGTCGCTCAGTCATGTCCGACTCCTAGCAACATCATGGACTGCAGCCTACCAGGCTCTTCCTTCCATGGGATTTTCCAGGCAAGAGTATTGGAGTGGGGTGCCATTGAGTAGAGTAATTAAGTAAGTAATTAAATTGTGTAGAGTAGTTGATAAAAAAATGAGAATTTTAGGAAATAAATAACAGGGAAACTTGTACTTCCAAAGTCTGATTAAAAAAATCGCAACTACTGACTCTGAGACTTTGAGATCTGCAATCTTGGGCACTTCTCCAAATTTAGAATAATTGGCCTTTTTAGACTTGCCATCACAAAGAATCTTTTCAGAGCCCTCTTTATGTCTTTGTTTCTCAGACTGTAGATAAAGGGGTTCAGCATGGGTGTGACCACAGTGTATATCACCGAGGCTGTTGCACTTGAGTGTGAGCTGTGGGTAGCAGCAGAGCTAAGATACACTCCCTACCAGGCTCCTCCATCCATGGGATTTTCCAGGCAAGAGTACTGGAGTGAGGTGCCATTGCCTTCTCCGAAGATACACTACTAGGATCGTACAAAAGAATAAGGAGACGACTGAGAGGTGAGATGCACAGGTGGAAAATGCTTTATACTTCCCCTGAACTGATGAGATTCTGCAAATACAGGAAATTATCTTTGAGTAAGAATAAAAGATACCAGCCAGGGCACCACCACTCAGAAGCACAACTGTAAGATACATTACCATATTATTAAGAAAGGTGTCAGAACAGGTAAGTTGGGTTATCTGACTGAGGTCACAAAAAAAGTCAGGGATTTCCACAACAGTGCAAAAAGAAAGCTGTAACAAAATTAAACTTTGTAACAAGGAATTCAGGACACTGATGGTCCAAGACACCAGAACCAGCAGAAAACAGAGCCGAGGGTTCATAATGACCATGTAGTGCAGGGGGTGACAGATGGCCACAAAGCGATCATAGGCCATCACTGTGAGGAGGAAGATGTCCAATAATGGGGAGAGTAGGAAAAAATAAATGTGTGTGATATAGCCTTCATAGGTTATAACTTTGCTCTGGGCCTGGATATTCCACAACATCTTGGGGATACTGGTAGAGGTGAAACAAATGTCTACAAAAGACAAGTTGGAGAGGAAGAAGTACATGGGGGTGTGGAGGTGGGAGTCTGATCTAACAGCCAGGATGATGAGCAGGTTTCCAAACACAGTGATCAGGTACATGGAGAGGAAAAGTTCAAATTTGAGGGGCTGCAGTTCTGGTTCCTCTTAGAATCCCAGAAGAAGAAACTCTGAAATTTCTGTATCATTCCCCAATTCCATGCAGTAGAGGTGACTTCCTGGAAGCAAAAAAATGAACAAATAAACAAAAAACAAATGACATGACTAGCTTTATCTAAAATTGGAATTGTAACAGCATTGAAATTCTACAATTTTGCATTCAAAAATTAAAATCCATGATTTTTGTATGAAAATTTCTCCTTCAAGAGATCCCCTGTGCCATCTCTGAGTACCAACTTCTGGCCCATATCCAGCCTCCTCCCCAAATGGTCATGTATTGGGGAGTTTAGATGAGAAATTTTGCCATGTTTTGGGGAATATAAATTGAGGACTAACCTACTTCTAGATAAAAAGCATACTGTACTGAGAGATAATTGCTATGAAGAAAGTGATCTAGTATGAAGACTAAAGTTAATGGGGGTATTATGCTTTATTTTCTTGGGCTCCAAAATCACTGTGGATGGTGACTGCACCATGGAATTAAAGGATGCCCTGCTCCTTAGAAGAAAAGCTATGAGAAAATTAGATAGCATATTAAAAAGAAGTGACATCACTTTGCTGACAAATGTCCTTATAGTCAAAACTATTGTTTCTCAGGTAGTCATGTACAGATGCAAGAATTGGACTATAAAGAAGGCTGAAGGCCAAAGAATTGATGCTTTTGAAATGTGGTGTTGGAGAAGACTCTTGAGAGTCCCTTGGACTGCAAGATAAAACCAGTCAATCCTAAAGGAAGTCAGCCCTGAATATTCATTGGAAGGATTGATGCTGAAGCTGAAGCCCCAATCCTTTGTCTATCTGATGCAAAGAGCTGACTCTGAAATAAACCCTGATGCTGGGAAAGATTTAGGGCAGGAGGAGAGAGGGTCACAGGATGAGATGGTTGCATGGAGCTGACTCAATGGACATGAGTTCGAGCAAACTTCAGGAAATGGTGAAGTACGGGTAAGCTTTATGTGCTTCAGTCCATGGTGTTGCCAAGAGTTGGACATGTCTAGTGAACAACAACAACAACAATATTTTATGGAGTGTTCAGACAGTCTGCCAAACATCTGAACAGAGACCTCATGGAAGTGAGAGCCGGAGATGTGAGGTTATCTGAAGGAAATGTGTGTGGTGGACAGAGATTGTCTCAAGGTGAAAGGACCTGAAAAGATATTTGTTTTAGAAAATCAAGTTTGAAAGGAAGCTTTTGTATCCACAGGAAAGTCCATTAGGTAGAGTGATGAGAAATAGTATCAGAAAATTTGGAGGTACCAGGAGGCCTCCTTGCAAGGATCAGGCTATTCTCAATCTCAGGCACACACTCAGGAAAACAATGTCACAAGCCAAGCTGTCAATATTAGATTATCTTTCCTCCCTAAGTGTAGTTCAGTTCAGTTCAGTCACTCAGTGGTATCCAACTCTTTGTGACTCCATGACTTGCAGCACGCCAGGCCTCCCTGTCCATCACCAACTCCCGGAGTTCACCCAAACTCATGTCCATTGAGTTGGCGATGCCATCCAGCCATCTCATTCTCTGTCGTCTCCTTCTCCTCCAGCCCCCAATCCCTCCCAGCATCAGAGTCTTTTCCAATGAGTCAACTCTTCACATCAGGTGGCCAAACTACTGGAGTTTCAGCTTTAGCATCAGTCCTTCCAAAGAACACTCAGGTCTGATCTCCTTTAGTGGACTGGTTGGATCTCTTGCAGTCCAAGGTATGCTCAAGAGTCTTCTCCAACATCACAGGTCAAAAGCATCAATTCTTCGGTGCTCAGCTTTCTTCACAGTCCAACTCTCACATCCATACATGACCACTGGAAAAACCATAGACTTGACTAGACGGACTTTTGTTGGCAAAGTGATGTCTCTGCTTTTCAATATTCTATCTAGGTTGGTCCCAACTTTCCTTTCAAGGAGTAAATGTATTTTAATTTCATGGCTGCAATCACAATCTGCAGTGATTTTGAAGCCCCCAAAATAATGTCTGACACTGTTTCCACTGTTTCCCCATCTATTTCCCATGAAGTGATGGGACCAGATGCCATGATCTTCGTTTTCTGAATGTTGAGCTTTAAGTCAACTTTTTCACTCTCCTCTTTCACTTTCATCAAGAGGCTTTTTAGTTCCTCTTCACTTTCTGCAGTAAGAGTGATGTTATATGCATATCTGAGGTTATTGATATTTCTCCCAGCAATCTTATTAAGTGTAGGAATAGTACCTAAAATCCAGTACTGTTTTTGCAGTGTCAGCTCTTTGCATCAAATAGCCAAAGGATCGGAGCTTCAGCTTCAGTAGTACCTAAATACCTTGGACACATAATACAGGATTCTATTTAAATATGACAATTTTGTTTTCAGCCTGGCTTTCTGTGGGAGTGGCATAGGGGTAGAGGAGGGTGGTTCAAGAGGGAGGTGATACACACACATAAACACACATATATATATATATAAAAGTGAAAGTGAAAGTTGCTCAGTTGTGTCTGACCCTTTGCAACCCCATGGGCTATAGAGTCCATGGAACTCTCCATACCAGAATACGGGAGTGGGTAGCCTTTCTCTTCTCCACAAGATCTTTCCAATCCAGGGATCAAAGCCAGGTCTCCCACATTGCAGGCAGATTCTTTACCATCTAAGCCACAAGGGAAGCCCAAGAATACTGGAGTGGGCTGAAGGATATTCCTTCTTCAGTGGATATTCCTGACCCAGGAATTGAACTGGGGTCTCTTGCATTGCAGGCAGATTCTTTACCAACTACTATCAGGGAAGTCCGTCTTATATAATTATGGCTAATTTGCCATGTTGTCTGGCAGAAACCAACACAACATTGTAAACCAATTTTCCTCTAATTAATAAAAAGACTCCATCTTCTTTTTTAGACTGCATATGGAATGAATGAATTTAACTCAGATGACCATTATATATACTACTTTGGAAAGAATTCCTTGGAATAAATGGAGTAGCCATCATAGTCAACAAAAGAGTCTGAAATGTAGTACTTGGGTGCAATCTCATAAAACAACAGAAAGATCTCTGCTCATTTCCAAGCCAAACCATTCAATTTCACAATAATCCAAATCTATGCCCCAACCTGTAATGCTGCAGAAGCTGAAGCTGAATGGTTCTATTAAGACCTACAAGACCTTCTAGAACTAACACCCAAAAAAAGATGTCTTTTTAAAACATTATAGGGGACTGGAATGCAAAAGTAGGAAGTGAAGAAATACCTGGAATAACAGGCAAATTTGGCCTTGGAGTACAAAATGAAGCTAATAGAATTTTGCCAAGAGAGCACACTGGTCATAAGAAACAGCCTCTTCCAACAATGTAACAGAAGACTTTATACACCAGATGGTCAATACAAAAATCAGATTGATTATATTCTTTACAGCTGAAGATGGACAAGCTCTATATAGTCAGCAAAAACAAGACTGGGAGCTGACTATGGCTCAGATCATGAATTCCTTATTGCCAAATTCAGACTTAAATTGAAGAAAGTAGGGAACACCACTAGACCATTCATGTATGATTTAAATCCCTTATGATTATACAGTGGAAGTGACAAATAGATTCAAGAGATTAGATCTACTAGATAGAGTGCCTGAAGAATTATGGATGAAGGTTCATGACATTTTTAAAAAGGCAGGGGTAAAAAACCCCCCCAAAAAAAAAAAAAAAAAAAAAGAAAAAATGGCTGTCTGGGAGGCCTTACAAATAGCTGTGAAAGGAAGAGAAGTAAAAGGCAAAGGAGAAAAGGAAGATACACCAGTTTGAATGCAGAGTTCCAAAGAATAGCAAGGAGAGATAAGAAAGCCTTCCTAAGTGATCAATGCAAAGAAATAGAGGAAACCAATAGAATGGGAAAGACTAGGGATCTGTTCAAGAAAATTGAGATGCCAAGGAAATTTTTCATGCAAAGATGGGCAAATAAAGGACAAAAATTGTATGGACTTAACAAAAGCAGATTTTAAAAAGGGGAAAAAAAAAAAAAAAAAAAAAGTAAAAAAAAAATTCTTCATCACCCAAATAATCAGGTTGGTTTGTTCACTCACCTATACCCCACCCACCAGGAAGTGAAGGTGAAGGGGGCCTAGGAGAACAAAAATATAAAAAGAAGGGGAGATGATATTATATTTTTTTTTTTCTTCTCCTCCCCCCAGTATATTTTTGTTTTAAAGTTGTTTCCTTCTTTTTTCAAAAAATTTGGAATAATCATCGGTGGGGGTGGGGCCGGAAAAGAATAGTTCCCCCCCCAACCCAAAAAAAAAAAAAAAAAAAAAATAACAAAAACATACCATTTTATCTCTCCCCCCAACACCCAAAAAAAATAAAAAAAAAAAATAAAACAGGCTTCAACAGTACATGAACATGAACTTACAGATGTTCAAGCTGGATTTAGAAAAGCCAGACGAGCCAGAAATCAAATTGCCAACATCTGATGCATCATCAAAAAAGCAATAGAAGGAAGGAGGAGCTAAGATGGCGGAGGAATAGGATGGGGAGAACACTTTCTCCTCCACAAATTCATCAAAAGAACATCTAAACTCTGAGTAAATTCCACAAAACAACCTCGGAATCCCGGCAGAGGACATCAGACACCCAGAAAAGCAACTCATTGCCTTCTAAAGGAGGTAGGAAAAAATATAAAAGACAAGAAAGAGACAAAGAGGGAAGGATGGACCTCTGTCCGGGGAAGGGAGTCTTAAAAAAAGAGAAGTTTCCAAATACCAGGAAACATTCTCACTGCCGAGTCTGTGACGAACCTGGGAAGCACGGAGGCCAACATAACAGGGAGGAAAATAAATAAACAATTAAAACCCACAGACTATGAGCCCTACGATAACTTCCCCAGGGGAGAAGCAGCACAAACTCCTGCATCCGCCATTAGCAAGTGGGGGCTGGGCAGGGAGGCGCTTCTCGGACTGCTTCACGGGCTGCTTCATGGGCTGCATCGGCCTGAATATCCCGAGAGCTACCTGAGTGGAATAATTTGGGCTAGCAAACCAGACTGTGGGATACCTACCACACGAAAAGCCAGCCCTAACCCAAGACACCGCCAGGCCCGTGCACAGAACAAAGGACTGTACAGAGATAGCTGGCTGCAGTCCATTCCCCTCTGGTGACAGGCAGCGAGAGCCTAAGGGAGGCAATCACAGCCCCAGAGAGATATTATCCACAAAACTGTAAGCAGGCTTCTTTGCTAACTAAGACTTCTTGGGGCTCTGGTTGGCTAACATACTCCTAAGAAAGTGTGCCGGTGGTACACCTAAAAAACCGAGTGGCGGGGAGGTGATAAGTCGCAGAAGCCACGCTTGATAAACACCTCATTACCTGTGCTGCTGGATTCTGTGAAGGGCACAAAACGCAGGCCCAACCGTGTCTGGGCCTCTGAGGACTACCCGAGTGCCTGAACTTGAGCGGCTTAGACCTGGGAGGGGCAAGCAGCCCAGGGTTGGTCGTGGATGGTTCCAGCGGGGAAAAAGAGAGCCTAAGCAGAGTAGGCAGGGAGGCTACACGCACCGTGAGCAGGGGCAGACCCAGTGTGGCTGAGTCACTGCGAGCACACGCCAGTGTTATTTATTTACAGCGTCCCTCCCTCCCCGCAGCACGACTGAACAAATGAGCCTAAAAAAAAAAAAAAAAAAAAAGGGTGTCCACCACCACGCCCTTTGTATCAGCATGGAAGTCAGACACTGAAGAGACCAGCAAACAGAAGAATCTATAACAGAGGGAACCGCTGTGGAAGTGACAGGCAATAAACTAAAACCCCGTGGTTAGTACCAACTACAGAGAAAGGGGCCTATAGATCTTGAGAAATTTAAGCCAGAACAAGGAACTAGCCGAAAATGAACTGAACCCACAATACCCACAACAATTACAGAGAAAGTCTTATATATATTGTTATTATTTTTAACCATCATTATTTCTTTCTTTATATATATATATATATATTTATAAAAAATTAATTTTTTATCCTCTAGTACTCCTTTAATTTCCACTTTTAGAACCTATTATTACTTTGTAAAAATAATAATAATAATAAATAAAAATAAATAAATAAATAAAACACCCTTCTTAAAAAAAAAAAAAAAAAAACACACACCAAACTTCACATATATATTTTTTATAACTTTTGTAACCTTTTTTTTTTTCTTTTTTCTTTTCTTTAACAGTGTATTTTTGAAACTCCAAGTTCTGCTGTAGATTCATAAGTTTAGCTTATTGGTAATTGCTATCAATTTTTTACCTATTCATTTCTTTTTAATAACTTTTGTGACTTTTTTTCCTCCCTCTTTCTATCTCTTCATCTTTTCTTTGACATTGTATTCCTGAAACTCCAGATTCTAATCTAGATCTTTAATTTATGCTTTCTGGTATATGTAATCAATTTGTGCCTATATCTTCTTTATAATTTTTGTGACTTTGTTTGTTTTGGTTTTGTTTTTATTTTCTTTCTTTCTTTTTCTCCTTTTTTTCCTTCTATCTTTCTTTTTCTTCTTCTTTTTTTTAACATTGTATTATTGAAACTGCAAACTCTACTCTAGATTTTTAACTTTTGCTTTTTAATATTGGTTATCATTTTGTACCTATATTTTCTTTATAAATTTTGTGACTCCTTTTTTTTTTTTTTCTTTTTCTTTTCTTTCTTCTTTTCTTTAACACTGTATTTTTGAATCTCCAAACTCTACTCTAGATTTGTAATTTTTGCTTTTAGGTATTTGTTACCAATTCTGTACCTTTAAGAACCTAATCTTCAGTACCCACTTTTTACTAGGGAGCGAGATTACTGGCTTGACTGTTCTCTCCACCTCCGAACTCTCCTTTTTCTCCACCAGTTCACCTGTGTCTCTTCCCTAATCCCTCTCTACTCTATCCAACTCTGTGAATTTCTGAGTGTTCCAAATAAAGGAAAACACTTAGGGAACTGATTACTGACTGGATCTGTCTCTCTCCTTTTCATCCCCTCCTTTTATCCTCCTGACCACCTCTGTCTCCTTCCTCCCTCTTTTCTTCACTGTATAACTCCGTGAACATCTCTGAGTGGTCCAGCTGTGGAGTGAAGTATAGAAGAAGTTTTGAGACTACTGTAAAAATAAGACTGATAGCTGGAAGCAGGAGGCTTAAGTCCAAACCCTGATCCCATGGAACATTAACTGACAGGAGCTCATCAAATGCCTCCATACCTACACTGAAACCAAGCATCACACAAGGGCCAACAAGTTCCACGGCAAGACATACCAAGCAAATTCTCCAGAAACACAGGAACACAGCCATGAGCTCCAATATACAGGCTACCCAAAGTGACCCCAAAATCATAGACATCTCATAACTCATTACTAGACACTCCATTGCATTCCAGAGAGAAGAAATCCAGCTCCATCCATGAGAACACCGACACAAGCTTCCCTAACCAAGAAACCTTGACAAGCGACCTGTACAAACCCACACACAGTGAGGATACGCCACAATAAAGAGAACTACACAAACTGCCTGAATACAGTAAGGACAAACCAAACACAGCAATTTAAACAAGATGAAGAGACAGAAGAATTCCCAGCAGGTAAAGGAACAGGATAAATGCCCACCAAACCAAACAAAAGAGGAAGAAATAGCGAATCTACCAGATAAAGAATTCCAAATAATGATAGTGAAATTAATCCAAAATCTGGAAATAAAAATGGAATCACAGATAAATGGCCTGGAGAAAAGCAATGAGAAGATGCAAGAAAGGTTTAACAAGGACCTAGAAGAAATAAAAAAGAGTCAAAATATAATGAATAATGAAATAAATGAGATCAACAACACTCTAGAGGCAACAAATAGTAGAATAATAGAGGCAGAAGATAGAATTAGTGAATTACAAGATAGAATGGTAGAAATAAATGAATCTGAGGAGAAAAAAGAAAAACGAATTAAAATGAGGACAATCTCAGAGACCTCCAGGACAATATTAAACGTTACAACATTTGAATCATAGGAGTCCCAGAAGAAGAAGACAAAAAGAAAGACCATGAGAAAATACTAGAGGAGATAATAGTTGAAAATTCCCTAAAATGGGGAAGAAAATAATCACTCAAGTCCAAGAAACCCAGAGAGTCCCAAACAGGATTAACCCAAGGCAAAACACCCCAAGACACATATTAATCAAATTAACAAAGATCAAACACAAAGAACAAATATTAAAAGCAGCAAGGGAAAAACAACAAGTAACACACAAGGGAATTCCCATAAGGATAAGAGCTGATCTTTCAATAGAAACTCTGAGCCAGGAGGGAATGGCAAGACATAGTTAAAGTGATGAAAGAAAATAATAACCTACAGCACAGATGATTGTACCTAGCAAGGATCTCATTCAAATATGAAGG
This sequence comes from Tragelaphus eurycerus, assembly GCA_935064755.1. Classification (NCBI taxonomy): domain Eukaryota; kingdom Metazoa; phylum Chordata; class Mammalia; order Artiodactyla; family Bovidae; genus Tragelaphus; species Tragelaphus eurycerus. The sequence goes on from CAKXYN010000382.1 coordinate 59,241, forward strand.
AGAAATCAAAAGCTTTACAGACAAGCAAAAGCTGAGAGAATTCAGCACCACCAAACCAGCTCTGCAACAAATATTAAAGGACATTCTCTAGACAGGAAACACAAAAAGGATATATAAATTCGAACCCAAAACAATAAAGTAAATGGCAACAGAATCATACTTATCAATAATTACCTTAAATGTAAATGGGTTGAATGCCCCAACCAAAGGACAGAGACTGGCTGAATGAATACAAAAACAAGACCCCTATGTATGTTGTCTACAAGAGACACACCTCAAAACAGGGGATACATACAGACTGAAAGTGAAGGGCTGGAAAAAGATTTTCCATGCAAATAGGGACCAAAAGAAAGCAGGAGTAACAATACTCATATCAGATAAAATAGACTTTAAAACAAAGGCTGTGAAAAGAGACAAAGAAGGTCATTACATAATGATCAAAGGATCAATCCAAGAAGAAGATATAACAATTATAAATATATATGCACCCAACATAGGAGCACCACAATATGTAAGACAAATACTAACAAGTATGAAAGGAGATGTTTATATCTTTCCTTTTCTCCTTAGCTTTTCACTTCTCTTCTTTTCACAGCTATTTGTAAGGCCTCCCCAGACAGCCATTTTGCTTTTTTGCATTTCTTTTCCATGGGGATGGTCTTGATCCCTGTCTCCTGTACAATGCCACGAACCTCATTCCATAGTTCATCAGGCACTCTATCTATCAGATCTAGGCCCTTAAATCTATTTCTCACCTCCACTGTATAATCATAAGGGATTTGATTTAGGTTATACCTGAATGGTCTAGTAGTTTTCCCTACTTTCTTCAATTTCAGTCTGAATTTGGCAATAAGAAGATCATGGTCTGAGCCACAGTCAGCTCCTGGTCTTGTTTTTGCTGATTGTATAGAGCTTCTCCATCTTTGGCTGCAAAGAATATAATCGATCTGATTTCGGTGTTGACCATCTGGTGATGTCCATGTATAGAGTCTTCTCTTGTGTTGTTGGAAGAGGGTATTTGCTATGACCAGTGCATTTTCTTGGCAAAACTCTGTTAGTCTTTGCCCTGTTTCATTCCGTGTTTCACGGCAAAATTTGCCTGTTACTCCAGGTGTTTCTTGACTTCTTACTTTTGCATTCCAGTCCCCTATAATGAAAAGGACATCTTTTTTGGGTGTTAGTTCTAAAAGGTCTTGTAGGTCTTCATAGAACCATTCAACTTCAGCTTCTTCGGTGTTACTGGTTGGGGCATAGATTTGGATTACTGTGACATTGAATGGTTTGCCTTGGAAACGAACAGAGATCATTCTGTCATTTTTGAGACTGCATCCAAGTACTGCATTTCGGAATCTTTTGTTGACCATGATGGCCACTCCATTTCTCCTGAGGGATTCCTGCCCACAGTAGTAGATATAATGGTCCTCTGAGTTAAATTCACCCATTCCAGTCCATTTTAGTTCGCTAATTCCTAGAATGTCAACATTCACTCTTGCCATCTCTTGTTTGACCACTTCCAATTTGCCTTGATTCATGGACCTGACATTCCAGGTTCCTATGCAGTATTGCTCTTTACAGCATCGGACTTTGCTTCTATCACCAGACACATCCACAGCTGGATATTCTTTTTGCTTTGGCTCCATCCCTTCATTCTTTCTGGAGTTATTTCTCCACTGATCTCCAGTAGCATATTGGGCCTCTACTGACCTGGGGAGTTTCTCTTTCAGTATCCTATCAGTGGAAACAGTGTCAGACTTTGTTTTTCTGGGCTCCAAAATCACTGCAGATGGTGACTGCAGCCATGAAACTAAAAGATGCTTACTCCTTGGAAGGAAAGTTATGACCAACCTAGATAGCATATTCAAAAGCAGAGACATTACTTTACCAACAAAGGTTCGCCTAGTCAAGGCTATGGTCTTTCCTGTGGTCATGTATGGATGTGAGAGCTGGACTGTGAAGAAGGCTGAGTGCCGAAGAATTGATGCTTTTGAACTGTTTTGTTGGAGAAGACTCTTGAGAGTCCCTTGCACTGCAAGAAGATCCAACCAGTCCATTCTGAAGGAGATCAATCCTGGGATTTCTTTGGAAGGAATGATGCTAAAGCTGAAACTCCAGTATTTTTGCCACCTCATGCGAAGAGTTGACTCATTGGAGAAGACTCTGATGCTGGGAGGGATTGAGGGCAGGAGGAGAAGGGGACGACAGAGGATGAGATGGCTGGATGGCATCACTGACTCGATGGGTATGGGTCCGGGTGACCTCCGGGAGCTGGTGATGGACAGGGAGGCCTGGCGTGTTGTGGTTCATGGGGTCGCAAAGGGTCGGACACGACTGAGGACGATCTGATCTGATCTGATGAAAGGAGAAATCAAAATAACACAATAATAGTGCGAGACTGTAATACCCAACTCACAACAATGAATAGATCAACTAAACAGAAAATTAACAAGGACACACAAACTTTAAATGAGACAATAGACCAGTTAGACCTGATTGATATCTAGAGGACATTTCATCCCAAAACAATGAATTTCACCTTTTTCTCAAGCGCACACAGAACTTTCTCCAGGATAGATGACACCCTGGGCCATAAATCTAGCCTTGGTAAGTTCATAAAAATTGAAATCATTCCAAGCATCTTTTCTGACCACAATGCAGTAAGATTAGATCTCAATAACAGGAGAAAAAACTATTAAAAATTCCAACATAATGAGGCTGAACAACACGCTGCTGAATAACCAACAAATCACAGAAGAAATCAAAAAAGAAATCAAAATCTGCATAGAAACGAATGAAAATGAAAACACAACAACCCAAAACCTGTGGGACACTGTAAAAGCAGTCCTAAGGGGAAAGTTCATAGCAATACAGGCATACCTCAAGAAACAAGGAAAAAGCCAAAGGAATAACCTAACTCTACACCTAAAGCAACTAGAAAAGGAAGAAATGAAGCACCCCAAGGTTAGTAGAAGGAAATAAATCTTAAAAATTAGGGCAAAAATAAATGCAAAAGAAACAAAAGTGACCATAGCAAAAATCAAGAAAGCCAAAAGCTGGTTCTTTGAAAGGGTAAATAAAATTGACAAACCATTAGCCAGACTCATCAAGAAACAAAGGGAGAAAAATCAAATCAATAAAATTCGAAATGAAAATGGATAGATCACAATAGACAAACAAAGAAATACAAAGGATCATAAGAGACTACTATCAGAAATTATATGGCAATAAAATGGACAACGTGGAAGAAATAGAAAAATTCTTAGAAAAGTACAACTTTCCAAAACTGGATCAAGAAGAAATAGAAAATCTTAACAGATCCATCACAAGCACCGAAATTGAAGCTGTAATCAGAAATCTTCCAGCAAACAAAAGCCCAGGTTCAGACGGCTTCACAGCTGAATTCTACCAAAAATTTAGGGAATAGCTAACACCTATCCTTCTCAAAGTGTTCCAGAAAATTGCAGAGGAAGGTAAACTTCCAAAGTCATTCTATGAGGCCACCATCACCCTAATACCAAAACCTGACAAAGATGCCACACAAAAAAAGAAAACTACAGGCCAATATCACTGATGAGATCAGATCAGCTCAGTTGTGTCCGACTCTTTGCGACCCCATGAACTGCATCATGCCAGGCCTCCCTGTCCATCACCCACTCCTGGAGGTCACCCAGACTCGCATCCATTGAGTCAGTGATGCCATCCAGCCATCTCATCTTCTGTTGTCCCCTTCTCCTCCTGCCCTCAATCCCTCCCAGCATCACTGATGAACATAGATGCAAAAATCCTTAACAAAATTCTAGCAATCAGAATCCAACAACACATTAAAAAGATCATACACCATGACCAAATGGGCTTTATCCCAGGAATGCAAGGATTCTTCAATATCTGCAAATCAATCAATGTAATACACCACATTAACAAATTGAAAAATAAAAACCATATGATTATCTCAATAGATTCAGAGAAAGCCTTTCACAAAGTTAAACATCCATTTATAATAAAAACTCTCCAGAAAGCAGGAATAGAAGGAACATACCTCAACTTAGTATTTTGGCCACCTCATGCGAAGAGTTGACTCATTGGAGAAGACTCTGATGCTGGGAGGGATTGAGGGCAGGAGGAGATGGGGACGACAGAGGATGAGATGGCTGGATGGCATCACTGACTCGATGGATGCGAGTCTGGGTGACCTCCGGGAGCTGGTGATGGACAGGGAGGCCTGGCGTGCTGCAGTTCATGGGGTCGCAAAGAGTCGGACACGACTGAGCGACTGATCTGATCTGATCTGATCTGGTATATGACAAACCCACAGCAAACATTATCTTCAATGGTGAAAAATTGAAAGCATTTCCTCTAAAATCAGGAACAAGACAAGGATGCCCACTTTCAGCATTTCTATTCAACATAGTTTTGGAAGTTTTGGACACAGCAATCAGAGCAGAAAAAGAAATAAAAGGAATCCAAATTGGAAAAGAAGAAGTAAATCTCTCACTGTTTGCAGATGACATGATCCTCTATGTAGAAAACCCTAAAGATTCCACCAGAAAATTACTAAAACTAATCAATGAATATAGTAATGTTGCAGGATATAAAATCAACACACAGCAATCCCTTGCATTCCTGTACACTAATAATGAGTAAATAGAAAGAGAAATTAAGGAAACAATTCCATTCACCATTGCAATGAAAAGAATAAAATACTGAGGAATATATCTTCCTAAAGAAACTAAAGACTTATATATAGAAAATATAAAACAGTGGTGAAAAAAATCAAAGAGGACACTAATAGATGGAGAAATATACCATGTTCATGGATTGGTAGAATCAATATAGTGAAAATGATTATACTACCCAAAACAATTTATAGGTTCAATGCAATCCCCATCAAGCTACCAACGGTATTCTTCACAGAGCTAGAACAAATAATTTCTCAATTTGTATGGAAATACAAAAAACCTCAAATAGCCAAAGCTATCTTGAGAAAGAAGAATGGAACTGGAGGAATCAACCTGCCTGACTTCAGGCTCTCTTACAAAGCCACAGTCATCAAGACAGTATGGTACTGGCACAAAGACAGACATATAGATCAATGGAACAAAATAGAAAGCCCAGAGATAAATCCACGCACATATGGACACCTTATCCTTGACAAAAGAGGCAGGAATATACAATGGATTAAAGACAATCTCTTTAGCAAGTGGTTCTGGAAAACTGGTCGAACACTTGTAAACGAATGAAACTAGAACACTTTCTAACACCATACACAAAAATAAACTCAAAATGGATTAAAGATCTAAATGTAAGACCAGAAACCATAAAACTCCTAGAGGAAAACATAGGCAAAACACTCTCTGACATACATCACAGCAGGATCCTGTATGACCCACCTCCCAGAATACTGGAAATGAAAGCAAAAATAAGGAAATGGGACCTAATTAAACTTAAAAGCTTCTGCACAACAAAGGAAACTCAAAGCAAGGTGAAAAGACAGCCTTCAGAATGGGAGAAAATAATAACAAATGAAGCAACAGACAAACAACTAATCTCAAAAATATACAAGCCACTCCTACAGCTCAATTCCAGAAAAATAAATTACCCACCCAAAAAATGGGCCAAAGAACTAAATAGACATTTCTCCAAAGAAAACATACAAATGGCTAACAAACACATGAAAAGATGCTCAACATCACTCGTTATCAGAGAAATGCAAATCACAACCACCATGAGGTACCATTTCACGCCAGTCAGAATAGCTGCGATCCAAAAGTCCACAAGCAATAAATGCTGGAAAGGGTGTGGAGAAAAGGGAACCCTCTTACACTGTTGGTGGGAATGCAAACTAGTACAGCCACTTTGGAGAACAGTATGGAGATTCCTCAAAAAACTGGGAATAGAACTTCCTTATGATCCAGCAATCGCACTGCTGGGCATACACATGGATAAAACCAGAATTGAAAGAGACACTTGTACCACAATGTTCATAGCAGCACTGTTTACAATAGCCAGGACTTGGAAGCAACCTAGATGTCCATCCACAGATGAATGGATAAGAAAGTGGTGGTACATATACACAATGGAGTATTACTCAGCCATTAAAAAGAATACATTTGAATCAGTTCTAATGAGGTGGATGGAACTGGAGCCTATTATACACAGTGAAGTAAGCCAGAAAGAAAAACACAAATACAGTATACTGATGCATATATATGGAATTTAGAAAGATGGTAACAGTAACCCTGTTTACGAGACAGCAAAAGAGACACTGATGTATAGAACAGTCTTTTGGACTCTGGGAGAGGGAGAGGGTGGGATGATTTGGGAGAATATCATTGAAATATGTATAATATCATATCTGAAACAAGTCGCCGGTCCCGGTACGTTGCCTGATAATGGATGCCTGGGGCTGGTGCACTGGGACGACCCAGAGGGATGGTATGGGGAGGGAGGAGGGAGGAGGGTTCAGGCTGGGAACACATGTATACTTGTGGCGGATCCATCTTGATGTATGGCAAAAGCAATACAATATTGTAAAGTTAAGCAAAATAAAAATTAATTTTAAAAAAAAAAAAGCAAGAGAGGATGGTACGGGGAGGAAGGAGGAAGGGGGTTCAGGATGGGGAACACTTGTATACCTGTGGTGAATTCATGTTGATGTATGGCAAAACCAATACAATATTGTAAAGTAATTAACCACCAATTAAAATAAATAAATTTATATTTTAAAAAAAGCAAGAGAGTTTTAGAAAAACATCTGTCTGCTTTATCGACTACATGAAAGCCTTTGACTGTGTGGATCACAATAAACTGTGGAAAGTTCTTCAAGAGATGGGAATACCAGATGACCTTACCTGCCTCCTGAGAAATCTGTATGCAGATCAGGTAGCAACAATTAGAACTGGATATGGAACAACAGACTGGTTCCAAATCCGGAAAGGAGTATGTCAAGGCTGTATTTTGTCACCCTGCTTATTTAACTTATATGCAAAATACATAATGAGTAATGCTGGTTGGGATGAAGCACAAGCTGGAATTAAGATTTCTGGGAGAAATATCAATAACCTCACACTTATGGCAGAAAGCAAAGAAGAACTAAAGAGCCTTTTGATGAAAGTGAAAGAGGAAAGTGAAAAAGTTGGCTTAAAACTAAGGTCATGGCATCCAGTCCCATCACTTCATGTCAAATAGATGGGGAAACAATGGAAACAGTGACATACTTTACCTTTGGGGGGTCCAAAATCACTGCAGATGGTGACTTCAACCATGAAATTAAAAGATGCTTACTCCTTTGAAGGAAAGTTATGACCAACCTAGACAGCATATTAAAAAGCAGAGACATTATTTTATCAACAAAGGTCCCTCTAGCCAAAGCTACGGTGTTTCCAGTGGTCATGTATGGATGTGAGAGTTGGACTATAAAGAAAGCTGAGTGCTGAAGAATTGATGCTTTTGAAGTGTGATGTTGGAAAAGATTCTTGAGAGTCCCTTGGACTGCAAGGAGGTCAAACCAGTCAATCCTAAAGGAGATAATTCCTGAGTGTTCATTGGAAGGACTGATGTTGAAGCTGAAACTCCAATATTTTGGCCACCTGATGCAAAGAACTGACTCAGTGGAAAAGACCCTGATGCTGAGAAAGATTGAAGGTGGTAGGAGAAGTGTCGACGGAAGATGAGATGGTTGGATGGCATCACTGACTCAAGGGACATGAGTTTGAGTAAACTCTGGGAGTTGGTGATGGACAGGGAAGCCTTAGATACTGCAGTGCACGGGGTCGCAAATAGTTGGACACGACTGAGCTACTGAACTGAATTTAACTGATCTGATCTATATGAATCTTCTTTTTATAAACATTTCCACAAAAAGATACTCTCTTACAATAATTTAACCAATAAGGTAATCAGTGTGTAATTTTAATTTAATTCCATATCTTATATTCTCTGCTAGACTGTGAGTGTCATGAGCCAGGTATCAATGTCATACATAATCCTTAACACCCCATACTTAGTTAAGTTGGAAACAGTAGCTGAATAAATATATATTGCATAAAGGAATGAAAGAATGTGTCCTCACAGAAATTGCCTATGATTAGAAAACTAAATGAAGCTAGGAAACAGTAACATAGATTTGGAAGACATGCTGGAGGAATGTTTTTTATATTCTATTCGAGGTTCAGACCTGTTACAGCTACAGTCTATGCAGTTTGTAAGACCAAAATAGAATACAGTAAAACATGAAAATATCAGGATGTGTCATATGTAGTTAGTGTTTTTGGTTTTCTTTGTTTAGCTTCCTTGTGTGTTTGTGTGTGTTTGCATAGGTGCATACATGTGTATTTATTCCTTGTCTGTGCACACATACTAGATCATATGTAAATTTCCTGTTACATTGTGCCTGTGAGGGTGTGAAGTCACTTCAGTCGTGTCTGACTCTGCCATCCTTTGCACTGTAGCTTGCCACTCTCCTCTGTACACGGGATTCTCCCAGCAAGAATACTGGAGTCCGTAGCCATGCTCTCCTCCAGGGGATCTTCCTGACCCAGAGATTGAACCCATGCCTTTTACATCTCCTGCATTGGCAGGTGGGTTCTTTACCACTTGGGCCACATGTTTTACTCTAGGACTCAGTCAAAAACATTTCTTATCCATTGGAGGAAACGTAAGAACGGTTTTGAAAGAAGCCTAGTTCCTGCTAAAAGAGAAACAATAAAAATAAAGAGCTCAACAGAAGAATCAGTTTGCAGAGAGAACACAAAGCAGTGCGCATGTTAAAGTGACCTCAGACCCAAGGAACCACACACTCACTGCATCTTTATTCCTCCACTGTCTTGTTACAGTATCCATCTCATTCCCCTGAGGTGTGGAAATTAGTTATCCCTGTCTTTTCTGTGTTTGAGTTCATTTATTACTTTTTAAAATTATGAGCTTTCTATGTGGCTCAGTTAATAAAGTATCCCCCTGCAATTCAGGAAACCCAGATTTAATCCTTGAGTCAGGAAGATCCCTTGGAGAAGAAAATAGCAACCCACCCCAGTATTCTTGCCTGGGAAATCCCATGGACAGAGGAGTCTGATGGGCTACAGTCCATGAGGTCACAAAAGTCAGACGCAACTTAGGGACTGAAACACCATCATTTTTAATATGGTCCAATAGTGGATGAAGCTGGACCTTCTCTCTCTCTCTCTCTCTCTCTCTCTCTCTCTCTCTCTCTCTCTCTCTTCTGTTGCATCTTTCTTTGTTATTCTTGGGCTTTGTATTCTGATCTCCTTTTGACAAACCTGTTGGTCACATTCTACTTTTGTTTCTGATTCCTATTCCAAAGATAAAGTTCGCATGCTACAAACCTTCCACATTCTACAAAAATCTTCCCCTTTCTTCATTTGGTTTATGCCTGACAACTTTTTGTCACATATGCATTTATTTTATTGTAATCTTCTTTCTCCATCAGAATGTGAGACTCTAACAGACAGAGACCTCACCTGATTTGTTCACTGTTCACTCTTGAGGTTTCAGAAAGGTGTTCATTTATGTAGAAATAAATTTTATAAAACACAAAGAATATCAGAGGATATAAAAGCAGATTATATATAGCTGATTCAAAACAATTTTACTAAACAATGTTGAATATTAGTAAAAGAGTAAGATGAATTTAAAAGAAAATATACAAAATAACAACACTCAAGTTAACATAAGTTTAAATATAAATGAAATGGGTGTAATCTTATGAAAAGGATTGGAAATATAATTTTTAAAAAACAGTGAAGGAAGCAGTATCTAACACTACAAATTTCAAATGTGTAAACATAAATGGATTCAAACATGCTTTTAAAAAAGATGTAAGCAATCTTAAGCTGAATACAAACACATGTGTTCCACAAGATGGCAGCAAAGGATGACTACTATGTTTAAAAAGCAATGGGCGGGAGGACAAAATAGAGCCAACTGATGTACTGGACAACTCATAATTTATAAACTCTCACACAACTCAAAAAATACATCATACATACATACATGTGTGTGCGTGCCTGCATGCTCAGTCACCTCAGTCATGTCTGACTCTTTGCAACCCCACGGACTGTAGCCCACTAGGCTCCTCTCACCATGAGATTTCCCAGGCAAGAATACTGGAGTGAGTTGCCATGCCCACCTCCAGGGGATTGTCCCAACCTGGGGATCAAACTCGTGTCTGCCTGCGTCTTCTGCATTGCAGGTGGATTCTTTACACACTGAACCACCTGGAAAACATATATATATGTATATGTATATGTGTATGTATATGTATATGTATATGTATATGTATATGTATATATGTATATATATATATGCTTTAAGGTATGGTATATTTGAGCAGTTATATATAGGAACTATATATATATATATATATATATATATATATATATATATATATATATATATATACATAATATTTAAATGGTAAATAGTAAACTTGTTTTAAAAATCATAACTTTTTGTTTGAAAGAATGAAATAAAAAAAACTAGTGTAAAGGGAGAGAGGAATAGGGAATGTGTGGTAAGGGAACTGGTTGTAGCTTAGACCAGTTTTGGGTGAAATGATGTCACAAAAAGACACCTAACACACCTCTGCAGGGAAAGGGAAGGGTGGGGAGAGAAACACTACATGTACCTCTATTTTCAGCAGTAAGACTTTTAAAAGTATTAAAAATATGTCTAATTCTCTCCTTCTTTCACATGTTGGAGTGCCGTTCCTGGCATTTTCTAAGTTGGTGATGAAATTATTTATAAAGGAAATAATACAGCCAAAAAAAAAAAAAAAAAAAAGGAATAAAATCACTCAGAGACCAGTACATAAAAAGCTTACATAGACAATTAGCAGTAAAAAGAGTAAATGGCTAATAAACCTAAAACTATGTTCAGTCTCTCAGGTAGTGAACTAATTGCAAAGTTAATCCCTTTAACGTACGCCTGTTTATATATTAAATGCAATTTCTTTATCAAGTGAATATACAGGGTGAGTGGAGCCTCTGTGATATGTGTATCTCAAGAACTGTGGCTAAGAGCAATAACTATTCCATTGATCTCTGTGTGCTCAGTGCATGCTCAGTCATGTCTGACTCTTTGTGAGCCAATGGACTGAATCTGCCAGTCTCTTCTATCCATGGGATTTCCCAGGCAAGTATACCAAGGTGAATTTTCCAAGGGAAGATTCTCCAGGGGAAGATTCTCCAGGGGAATCTTCCTGACCCAGGAATCAAACCTGTGTGTCATGTCTCCTGCATTGGCAGGTGGATCCTTTACCACTATGCCATCTGGGATCCTAATGAATAGAGAAGTTGCTCAAATACACCCCATCTTAGAAATTAAAATAAATAATGAAATGTCCTCATTTCACTGCAAACCATTCCTAATCTAATAGTTTATTTTCCTACTCCCTTAAACAGCAAAACTTCTGGGGAAGATTGAAGGCAGGAGGAAAGGGGATGATAGAGGATGAGATAGCTGAGATGGCATTATTGATTCAGTGGGCATGAGTTTGTGTAAACTCTGGGAGATAGTGAAGGACAAGAAAGACTGTCATGCTGCGGTTGCTAAGAGTTGAACACTACTGAGAAACTGAACAACCCCCCCTTTCTTCTTGAGTCTCATCCAACTAGATTTTCATTCCCATCCCATAACTGTCAACAACAATCCTTGATTTGCTGAATCTGATAGACATTTATCTTTTTAACATATTAAATAAATTAGTCAATCAAACAAACAATCACGGAGACCTCTATGCTCCAGGCCAGCTGTTTGTCTTTTCAAATGACCTCAGGTAAATGTTCATAGGTTTCACTCTCTCTAACTTTCTCCTGCAATGCCCACTGGAGTCTTTTACTCACCTGACTGGGACAGCTGAGAGGAAGATCTTTATGTGGAAATCCAAATTCCTCCCTGGATGGTTGATGATGGAGACTGAAGGTCTGTCTTCCAACAAGAGAGTAGGAAGGAGTGAAGCAGAACAGGACTTGGGAGTGCAAATGCACAAACCATGCCCACTCCAGCTCATGGTTGACCTGCTCAGACATTGTAGCTGCAGAGATGGTCATAGCTTCTTATAGTTTCTGTACCTGCTCATTATTCCTGCTCAGCACATTTTCCCTTGTTACTCCAATCTTGATCACATTGTTTCCTCAGGGGAACTTGTCTGGACAGAATGGATTTCCGCCCCTCATTGGTTTGCTGATCCCAAGTGATCGGGTTAGAAGTCAAGTACGTTCAGTTCTTATTACTACTCCAAATTCTCTCCTGGCTTCCAGAGGTCTGACACTAAAATGTTTTTACAAACTTCAGTCATAATTTCCTCCAAGTCTAAGCCTGAGGAACCTGTCTTGACTCAGTATCTTGGGTCTTGAACGTACTGGTTTATTGTGAGAAGGCAGCTATTGATAAATCCAGAAAATTAGTATTATTTCTTCAATAAGGGAGAGAAGTGTGTCCCTTTGCTATAAAATCATAGGTAAAATAACCCTTGGCTTCATAATGCTTTCCTCACATCAATTAGGAATGTTATATTTTTAATAGAAGTGTTTTTTCATCCTTTACTTATTATTTGGTAATTATAAGAGATACACTTAGATTTTTTTGACACGCCGTAGACAGAGCTTAGAATCATATATGTATTGTCTCATTTAAATTGTACAACAGGCCATCCTATGAGAACTATACAATTTTGAATCTTCTTCTAAATTTTCAGAATTGTGAGGTGATTGGCTCAAAGTTATGAACTGAGTAAGTCATGTGCTTTGATTACAACACAGAATATTTCCTAGTTCTTTTGCTCTGGGCCAGTGGTTCTCAATTAGAAATGATTTTGGCTCCAGAAGACACTTGGAAATATCTGGAGAAATATTTGATTGTCATATCTGGGGAAGTCCAACTGAAACAAAGTGTGCTGAGGCAAGGGATACAATTTAACAAAACTAAAATGCACATGACATCCCCTAATACAAAGAATTACCTATCACAATGTCAATAGTGGTGAGGTTGAGAAACACTGTTCACTAAATAAGCACTTTTTCCAACATCAATGTGTGTGTGAATAACTAGGGTATATTTTTCAAATACAGACTCTGATTTGACAAGACTACAGTGTTCTAGGGATCCAGTATTTCTAACAAGTTCCCAGAAGTTGTTGATATTGCAGGTTAGGCCCTGTTCTATGGACCACTCTCGTGAGTATCAAGACTGTGGACCAGTGTTACAGTCAGATGTAGGTATTTTAGATTTTCTCCATTAGGATTCTTCCTTCCCACTTCAGGTCTGATGAAAGGGGGTCAGATGTCGGATCCGGTCATTTAATATCTGAATACCTAAGTTTACATGTGCTTCTTGAGTATTTCCCTCTTGACAAGAAATAAACTTTTAACCTTTATTTCCTTATTTACAAACGGGATTTTCTACCTAAGGAGCTGATGTGAGAAGTTGATGATATTTTAGAGACACAGGAAATTACATGGCATAAACAGATGCTCAATCCATAGCACCTGTTATGATTTTGTGCAAGTTCAAAAATTAGTAAGATCGTTTGGACTTCAGAGAATTTACTGATTAGAAATGAGTCCAGGATGATTGCTCTTGGGAGAGAGTGAGATGTGATCTTGAAGGCATGTCTGCTCCGAGGGCCCCACACAGGAAGCAGAGTGATTGTGAGGACACATCACATCACTTGTTCTACACAGGACATAAACTGTGACACCCTCATGATGGCTCTATATAGCCTCAGGAAGTTTTTGTTCTATCGATTTTACCATGTTTCTATGATCTACTAGGGCTTCCCTGGTGTCTCATCGGTAAAGAATCCACCTGCAATGCAGAAGATGCAGATTTCATCCCTGGGCTGGGAAGATCCCCAGCAACAGGAAATGTCAACCCACTACAATATTCTTACCTGGAAAGTCCCATGGAGAGAGGAGACTGGTGGGCTACAGTCCATGTGCTCAGAAAGAGTTGGAAAGGATTTGGAGAGTAAACAGCAACAAATACCTTACTAAGTATGTGCGTAAAACTGCTGTTTCTTAAATCATACCTTTCTCCAACTCTTCTTATCTTCCTTTGTTGCAAGTCTACAGCACATAATTGATAAAGATTTGCTGCTAATAGAAGTATAGACTATCTGTGTGGTTGTTTCTTCCCCAAGTGGACTTATTAAATTCTTCACAAGTACTGGTTTACTCTTACTTCGTACTCCTAGGAGGTCTGCACATCCTGAGCCATTGCTTTGAGTCTTGAATGTGCCTCAGGTGGGAGGAGTGCATGTCCCCATTGATTGGCTTTGACTTGGACATGTCGCACACTTTGGTGGATAGAATGAGGGCAGACATGAGGTGTTCAGTGCCAAAGGAGAAGCTCAAAGAGGCTTTGGAAAAGTCCACCTTTTCTATTACTGTCCCTCTCTATCACAAGAAAGAGCACCTCCCACATAGGAGCTGGTCCATTGGCATGACTCCCAGAATGAAGATATGCATGCAGCTTAGCACAGTCAGGCCAGAGCCATAGACACCTTACAGGATTTGTCTAATATGATAAAAATACACTTTCATTATTGTAAGCCATTGTGATTTGAGGAGTAGCTTCTTACCAAGCAAGCTGACTGACTACTACCTTATATGTACAGCAGTAAAGCGTTAGTCACTCAGTCATTTCCAACTCTTTGTGACCCCATTGCCTGTAGCCTGCCAAGATCCTCTATCCATGTGATTTTCCAGGCAAGAATACTGGAGTGGGTTGTCATCTCCTTCTCCAGAGTGTCTCCCCTGACCAGAGATTGAACCTGGGTCTCCTGCATGACAGGCAAATTCTATACTGCCTGAGCCACCAGGGAAGCCCAAGTTTACACAGTGCTACATGTCAATTATATCTAAACAATACTGGGAGAAAAATAAGGGTGAAGGACATTTTTTACTTTGGACATTTTTTCATTTTTCCAAAGGGCAAAGGTATACAGTTGTCCAACAAGTACATGAATAGGTGGTCAATTACCATGACTATTCAGGTAAATGTATATCAAAACAATGCTGGGATATGACTTCACATCATTAGAATGTATTTTATTGAAAAGACAAGAGCTAATAAATACTGGAGAAGATATGGAGAAAAGGAAACATTTTAGTACTGTTGGTGGGATAGTAAACTAGTACAGCCATCATGCAAAACTGTATGGAAGCTCCTCAAGAAATTAAAATAGAACTACAATATAATCCAGCAATCCCACTTCTAGGATATATTTAGAGGAAGTGAAAAACATTATCTTAAAGGACTATCTGTAGACCTACGTTCATTCACAACAGTCATTGTATGGAGACAAACTGTTGACAGATAAGTAGACAAAGTGTGGTAGAAATAGACAGGGAAATTTAACTTGAAATAGAAGGAAACCCTGTCACTGGCAACAATATAGATGGACCTTGAAAGCATTATGCTAAGTGAAGTCAGAGAAAGATAAACATTATATGATATTGCTTGTGTTTAATATAAAAAATAAACATATAGAAGGAAGTAGAATGGTGATTGTAAGGTGCTGGGCATGGGGATTGAGAAGTGGTTTGCAAGAGAGTCCAAATTTTTAGATACAAGATAATGAGGTTAAAGATTTCATAAACAGCATGATTAATATAGTTGAAAATATTGTATTGTATAATTGAAATTGCTAAGACAGTAAAACTGTGAGAGGTATGAGTAGAGTCTAGTTTCATCTTTCTAAGTGTGAATACCCAGTTTTGGCCAGACCATTTACTAAAGAGACAGTCTTTTCTCCACTGAGCATTCTTGGCTAGTTTGCCAAATATTAAGTGATCATGTATGTGTGGGTTTACTTCCAGGCTCTCCACTATGGCATACTGGTCTTAACATGTCTCTTATTATGCCAGCACCATGCTATTTTGGTTACTACTCTTAGTAAAATAAAAGAAAAATTATGACTAGATATTAGAAAAGGGAGAAGAAACTGAATCCAAAATTAGAAGAAGAAAGGAAACAAAGATAGAATCAGATAAATATAACAATGGTGAGGAAAGCAATATCAAATATTAAAAAAAATAAAACTGAACTGGTTCTTTGAAAAGATAAAATTGACAAAACTTTAACTAGACTAACCAAAAAAAATTACCTTAGTGAATATGACAAAATTTTTGACAGAGGAATTATTTCATTAAGATCAGTAGAGGATTCACATTTGTAGGGAGAAATGTACATTTTTAAGTGGAAAAAAGCTAATTGAATAATAAAAATAAATATTTCAAATAAGTCTACATCCAAATCGAACAAACCAAAAAAGAAAGAAAAAAAAGAAAACCTTTTGCCTGGGCACCAGTCTTCCACACTTCATACAGCATGAAAATGAAATTTATTGCTTAGCCTTTGACTGTGTGGATCACAATAAACTGGAAAATTCTGAAAGAGATGGGAATACCAGACCACCTGACCTGCCTCTTGAGAAATTTGTATGCAGGTCAGGATGCAACAGTTAGAACTGGACATGGAACAACAGCCTGGTTCCAAATAGGAAAAGGAGTATGTCAACGCTGTATATTGTCACCTGCTTATTTAACTTTTATGCGAAGTACATCATGCAAAATGCCAGCTGGATGAAGCACAAGCTGGAATCAAAATTGCAGGGAGAAATAACAATAACCTCAGATATGCAGATGACACCACCCTTATGGCAGAAAGTGAAGAAAAGCTAAAGAGCCTCTTGATGAAAGTGAAAGAAGAGAGTGAAAAATCTGGCTTAAAACTCAACATTCAAAAAACTAAGATCATGACATCTGGTCCCATCATTTCATGGCAAATAGATGGGGAAACATTGAAAATAGTGAGATACCTTATTTTGGGCGGCTCCAAAATCACTGCACATCGTGAGTTCAGCCATGAAGTTAAAAGATGCTTGCTCCTTGGAAGAAAAGGTATGACCAACCCAGACAGCATATTAAAAAGCTGAGACATTACTTTGCTGACAAAGGCCTGTCTAGTCAGAGCTGTGGTTTTCTACTAGTTACGTATAGATGTGAGAGTTGGACCATAAAGAAAGCTGAGCATTGAAGATGCTTCTGGATTCTGGTGTTGGAGAAGACTCTTGAGGGTCACTTGGTCTGCAAGGAGATCAACTCAGTCAGTCCTAAAGGAAATCAGTCCTCAAAACTCATTGGAAAGACTGATGCTGAAGCTGAAACTCCAATTCTTTGGCCAGCTGATGCAAAGAAGTGACTCACTGGAAAAGACTGCGCTGGGAAAGATTGAAGGCAGGAGGAGAAGGGGCAAAAGAGAATGTGATGGTTGGGTGGCATTACCAACTCCATGAATATGAATTTGAGCAAAGTCTGGTAGTTGGTGATGGCCAGGGAAGCCTGGTGTGCTGCAGTCCATGGGGTCCCAAAGAGATTGAACAGAATTGATTCTTAGTAAATTAAGGTAGTTCCTTGCAACACATAGGATTTTTCAACTGTTTCATATCAAAGTTTGAGAAAAAAAGTAAGGAAACTTGAGAAAAAAAGAGAAGAAAGCCATTGCATATCTTCATTAATAAATGAGGTAATTCCACTGTACCAAATGGTTGAAAAAATAAAAATTCAAGAAATAAATAAAAGAGCAACTTTCACTTCCACAGTCTGATTAAAGAATCACAACTGACTCTAACGTGTTGAGCCCTGCAATGATGGGCATTTCTCCAGACCCAGAATTATTTGCCTTTTTAGACTCACCATCACAGAGTCTTTTAAGAGCCCCCTTTATGTGTTTATTTCTCAGACTGTAGATGAAGGGATTCAGCATGGGAGTGACCACAGTGTACATCACCGAGGTTGTTGCACTAGACTGTGAGCTGTGGGTAGTGGCAGAGCTAAAGTACAGTCCTAGGCTTGTAGAAAAAAATAAGGAGACAACTGAGAGGTGAGATGCACAGGTGGAAAATGCTTTATACTTCCCTTGAGTTGATGTGATTCTACATATGGAGGAAACAATCTTTGAGTAAGAGTAAAGGATACCAGTCAGGGCACCACTACCTAGCAGGACAGTTGTAAAATAAATCACTATGTAATTAAGAAAGTTGTCAGAACAGGCAAGTTGGGTCATCTGACTGAGGTCACAAAAAAAGTGGGGGATTTCCACATTAGTGCAAAAGGAAAGCTGCAACATTATTAAGCTTTGTAACAAGGAATTCAGAATACCCATGATCCAAGACACTAGAACCAGTAGTCCCCAGATCCGGGGATTCATGATGATTGTGTAGTGCAGCAGGTGACAGATGGCCACAAAGCGGTCATAGGCCATCACTGTCAGGAGGAAGATGTCCAATAATACAGAGAGTAGGAAAAAATAAATTTGTGTGATATAGTCTTCATAGGTTATAACTTTGCTCTGGGTCTGGATGTTTCACAAAATCTTTGGGACAGTGGTAGGGATGAAACAGATGTCTACAAAGGACAGGTTGGAGAGGAAGAAGTACATGGGGGTGTGGATGTGGGAGTCTGAGCTGACAGCCAAGATGATGAGCAGGTTTCCAAAGATGGTGATCAGGTACATGGAGAGGAAAAGTCCAAATATGAGGGGCTGTAGCTCTGGTTCCTCTGAGAATCTCAGGAGAATAAATTCTGAAATGTGTGTATCATTGCCTGGTTCCATGTGTTTGAAGTAACTATTAGGAAAGAAAAAAATGATATTACAAATATTCACACAAACTTGAAGGAAATATATATTTAAAATTGGCCTTACATTTGGCCATCAAGGAACTAATTTTAATATTCTGTGTGCAGATCTGATTTAGTGTTTTCCCTGTTCAACCTGTGACTTGAAATTTTTGTTCCAATCAACTTTCCCCCCAAGAAGTTATGTATTCTACAGTTTTAATGAAAAAATTCTTCATGATTTCAGGAATGTAAATTGAGGTCTGACAATGATTCGTTAATAGTTACTATTAAGGCAATTTCTTCAAAGGTCCTGAAGAACAAAAGTGTCTACAGTTCAATGATGGAGAAAAATATGTAAGCCATAACAACATTATACAATACTTACACATGGCAACAAGTGGTATAATGAAATCTAGGGCAGCTATAAAGGAGACAGTGAATAGTGCATTCACTTTGTCATTGGTATTTAGGCAAGACCTGAAAACAAGGTGACATTTGAGCAGTGACTTCATGTAAGAGGAGAGAAATGAAAGAGTGTGTGTGGAAGTGTGTGCCTGGCAGAAGGAATGTCCAGAACTCACATAAATAAATTCAAAAATGAAAGAGGAGATTTTACAACTGATACTAGAGAAATGTAAAGGATGATGAGAGACTTTTGTGAGCAATTATATGTCAAGTTGGATAATCTAGAAAAAAAATGGGAAAATGTCTAGAAAAACGCAACCTCCCAAGATTAAATCATTATAAAACAGAAAATGTGAAGAAACAAATCACTAGTAATGAGGTTGAATCAATAATAAATAACCTCCCAACAAACAGATGTCTAGGATGAGTTGCCTTCACTGGTGAATTCTACCACACTTTCAAAAAGGAATTAATATCAATCTTCAGAAAGTATTTGAAAACTAGAAGGAGAAGAGACTGTTCCAAACTCATTTTATAAAGGCAGCATTACTCTTATACCAAAATCAGACAAGGACTCTACAAGCAAAGAAAATTAAAGACCAATATCCCCAGTGCAAACATTCTCGACAAAACACTTGCAAAACTAAATAATGCATAAAAAGGATCATGTATCCTAATCAAGTGAATTTATTCCAGGCATGCAAGAATGGTTCAATATCTGTGATCAATCAATGTGATATAACACATTAACAAAATGAAGAATAAAACTTGTATAATCTTTTCAACAGATGCAGGAAAATCTGTTGACAAAATTCAACATACCTTTATTATTAAAAACTCTCAACAAATTGGATAAAGCAGGAACAGAGCTCAACATAATAAAGGCCATGTATCACAAGCACAGAGCTAACATTATATTCAATGAAGGAAAGCTTTTCTTCTTTGACCAGGAGCAAAAAGAACAAAAGTCAGCTGTTTATTTTCCAGTTTCATTTAAAAAAATAATTGATATACACCACTGTGTAAGTTCTTGGAATATAGCATGAAGGTTTAATTTGCATAGATTTTGAAATGATTGCCAAAGTGGATTAAGCTAACATCCATCTTCTTATATAGATACAATAAAAATAAACTAAGAAATAAAAAAACTAAAATAAAAAATTTCTCACCTCAGGAACGAACTGGGGTCTCCGGCACTGGCAGGCTGATTCTTTACCATCTGAGCCATGAGGTAAGCCCCCCTAGTGATTAGAATTCTTATATTTACTCTCTTAACAATTTTCCTATATATTGTACAGCAATGTTAGTTAGGTTGTTGTTTAGTTGCTAAGTCATGTCCTAAATCTTTTGTGACCCCATGGACAATAGCCCGCCAAACTCCTCTGTCCATGGGATTTACCAGGTGAGAATACTGGAGTGGATTGCCATTTCCTCCTCCAGGTGATCTTCCTGAGCCTGAGAGCAAACCCACGTTTCCAACATTGGCAAGTGGATTCTTTACCACTGACCCATCAGTGAAGTCCATCACTAGCTATACTTATCATTTTTCACATTGCATCTACATCTAGTAATTATATCTGGAAGTTTTTGTCTCTTGATAACTTTTTTTTCTATTTTCTTAAGCCTCTGCTTCTGATAGACACAAGTCTGATTTTTCTATGAGTTTTCTGTTGTTTTTGTTTATTTAAAGTTCAACATATAAGTGAGATCATATAGTATTTGATTTTTTTTGTTTTACATCTTTCAGTTAGTATAATGCCTCCATGTTTCATTCATGCTGCCATAAGCCAGAGGATTTCCTCTGTGTGTCATTTTTTATGGCTAAGTGTTATTTCATTGTGTACATTCACCATAACCTCTTTATCCACTCATCCTTCCATTGAACCTTAGGTCATTTCCATATCTTGGCTTTTGTGAACAATGCTGCTATGAATATCAGTTGCAAATCTGTTGCATTTCTCTACATTAATCATGAACTATCAAAAATAGAAATTAGGAAATAGCACATTTTCCAACTGCATCAAAAAGAATAATATACCTAGGAATAGTCAAGCAGTTGCAAGACCTGTGCACTGAAAAGTATAAGACATTGGTGAAAGAAATTGAAGACACAAATATATGGAAAGATATACCCTACTCATAACTAAGAGAATTAATATTATTTTTAAATTAATTAATTTATTTTAATTGGAGGCTAATTACTTTACAATATTGTGGTGGTTTTTACCATACATTGACATGAATCAGCCATAGGTGTACATGTGTCCCCCATCCTGAACCCCTCTTCCACCTCCCTTCCCATCCCATCCCTCAGGTTGTCCCAGTGCACCAGCTTTGAATGCCATGTTTCATGCACCAAACTTGGACTGATGATCTATTTCACATATGGTAATATACATGTTTCAATGCTATTCCCTCAATTCATCCCACGCTCACCTTCTCCCACTAGAATTACTATCATTGATATACCCATACTACCCAAAGAAACCTATAGATTCAATACAATTCCCATCAATGAATAAATTAAAAAATAAGCTATGTCTTTTTAATTTAGCCATAAAAAGTAATGAAATATTGCTATTTGTGATAGCATGGATGGGCCTTGACTGTTTTATGTTAAATGGACTAAGAAAAATACTAATACTATATAATCTCATGTGTGGATTCTGTGGTGTCCCAAGGACAAAAAAACAGAAGAAAAATCAGAATTGAAGGAGACACGTGTACCCCAATGTTCACTACAGCACTGTTTATAATAGCCAGGACATGGAAGCAACCTAGATGTCTATCAGCAGATGAATGGATAAGAAAGCTGTGGTACATATACATAATGGAGTATTACTCAGCCATTAAAAAGAATACATTTGAA
Organism: Tragelaphus eurycerus; assembly: GCA_935064755.1. Classification (NCBI taxonomy): domain Eukaryota; kingdom Metazoa; phylum Chordata; class Mammalia; order Artiodactyla; family Bovidae; genus Tragelaphus; species Tragelaphus eurycerus. The sequence goes on from CAKXYN010000382.1 coordinate 81,147, forward strand.
TCAGTTTTAATGAGGTGGATGAAACTGGAGCTTATTATACAGAGTGAAGTAAGCCAGAAAGAAAAACACCAATACAGTATACTAATGCATATATATGGAATTTAGAAAGATGGTAATGACAACCATATATGCCAGACAGAAAAAGAGACACAGATGTATAGAACAGTCTTTTGGACTCTTTGGGAGAGGGAAGGGGGATGATTTGGGAGAATGGCATTAAAACATGTATAACAGCATATAAGAAACGAATTGCCAGTCCAGGTTGGATGCAGGATACAGGAAGCTTGGGGCTGGTGCACTGGGATGACCCAGAGGGATGATATGCAGAGGGAGGTGGGAGGGGGGTTCAGGATGGGGAACACGTGTACATCCATGGTGGATGCATGTTGATGTATGGCAAAACCAATCAGATCAGATCAGATCAGTCGCTCAGTCGTGTCCGACTCTTTGCGACCCCATGAACTGCAGCATGCCCAATACAATATTGTAAAGAAAAAAAAATAATAATAAATAAAATATCCAGAATGACACATTAAAATTCTATCTCTCCTTAATCAACCAAATTTAAAAATATATGAAAAAGAATATATATATATATACATACATGTACAAGTGAATCACTTTGCTATACAGCAGAAATTAACATTATAAATCAAATATCCTTCAATAAAATAAACTTTTAAAAATAAAATAATTTAAAAAAAAAAAAAACAAGGAAGGCCTTGGAATGCAGGAACAGGAAAAAACAGACTCTTATTGTCCCTCCCTCCCCCATGTTGTAACTATTAAAGAATTTAAGGTCCTCCTGAGCAATTTAACCTGTCTCCCCTCCTACCCATAGGGAGAAGGCATTTGCTTTACTCTTCCCCACCTCACCGAAGCAGCAAATGACCCATAAGACCCCTATCCTGCTCATTGTACCCTTGGTATAAAAATGGACTAAGTACCCCTGTTCAACATCAGCTCTCCCTTGAGCTGGCCCATTGTTCTAACAGAATCTCCCACTCTAATAAATTTTATTCTCCTCTCATTCTGCCTCATGTCTGGAAATTCTTTGCCAATCTGTACACAGCCCACAACAGTTTCTAAAATAACAACAACAAAAACCCTAACCCTAACAAAAAATGAGCTCATAGAAAAGAGAAAAATTGGTGGTTGCCAGAGAAAGATGAGTAAAATGGGTAAAAGAAATAAAAATATGCAAACTTCCAGTTATATAAATTGTCATTGGGATGTAGTGTATAGAATAGAGTCTATAGTTTATTTAGCTGCAGTTTGAGATTTTTATCTTTTTAAAAAAAATATAAATTTATTTATTTTAATTGGAGGTTAATTACTTTACAATATTGTATTGGTTATCTTTAATTTTTATTGGAGTATATTTGCCTTACAATGCTGTGTTAGTTTCTAATGTACTTCAAAGTGAATCAATCGTATTTATACATATATATTTTTCTTTTTTGGATTTCCTTCCCATTTCTGTCACCACAGAGCACTCAAAACTAATAATTTATCACTTCACAGCTGTCAGAATGAACATCATCAAAAAAATCTACAAACAATAAATGCTGGAGAGGATGTGAAGAAAAGGGAAACTTCTTGCATTGTTGGTGGGAATGTAAGTTGATACAATCACTATGAGAACAGTAAGGAAACTCCTTAAAAAAAAAAAAAAAATAGAACTACCATATGACCCAGCAAGGGGCTTCCTCAGTGGCTTAGCAGTAAACAATCTGCCTGCAATGCAGGAGAAAAATGAGATGCTCATTGGATTCCTGGGTTGGGAAGATCCCCTGGAGGAGCACAGGGCAACCCACTCCAGTATTCTTGCCTGGATAATCCCATGGACGGAGGAGACTTGCAGGCTACAGTCCATAGAGTCACAAAGAGCTGGACACGATTGAAGCGAATGAATATGCACACATGCAATACCCAGCAATCCCACTACTGGAGATATATCCAGAGAAGGCCATAATTCAAAAGATACACACACTTCAATTTTTATTGTAGCATTATCTAAAATAGTCAAGTCATGGAAGCTATCTAAATGTCCATCAACAGAAGAACGGATGAAGAAAATGTGGTACATATAATTAAGAACATTGTTGAGTTTCAAATTAATATCTTGCTTTTTTTGAACTCTCTGGGATTTTCTGGAATATTTCTAATCTATTGTTGGGTGAATCCATAGATGTGGAACCCACAAATTCAGAGAGCCAAATGAACTAATGTAAGAGGGTAGGATATTCCAGAAAAATGTTTCCCATATTCTAAGATTGAGACATATTAGTGTTGCAGACTAAATAACATACGATCAAATACTTGAGGACTAGCATTCATAATCTCTATAAAATTGCTTCATAGTTCTCTTTGTCCTATTCTGTGTGAACATGCGTGTAGGTGTTCATTTAAAATTTTTTATTTTATTTTATTTTTATTTTTTTTAGTTACTTTTTTAAAAAAATTTTATTTTGCTTAACTTTACAATATTGTATTGCTTTTGCCATACATCAAGATGAATCTGCCACAAGTATGCATGTATTCCCCATCATAACCCCCCCTCCTCCTCCCTCCTCCCTCCCCATACCATCCCTCTGGGTCGTCCCAGTGCACCAGCCCCAGGCATCCGTTATCAGGCATCGTACCTGGACTGGTGACTCGTTTCAGATATGATATTGTACATATTTCAATGCTATTCTCCCAAATCATCCGACCGTCTCCCATTCCCAGAGTCCAAAAGACTGTTCTATACATCGTGTCTCTTTTGCTGTCTCGTAAACAGGGTTATTGTTACCATTTTTCTAAATTCCATATTGGAGGTTAATTACTGTACAATATTTTATTGGTTTTACCATTAAAGTTTTTGTGAGCAAGCATGCAGGATCACAAAATAAAGGCCTGGATTTGATACATAGTCAAAAACATCTAGAACCCAATGCATTAAAGGCAAGAAAAGTTTAAGAAGAGTTGTTCTAATAATGAGGAGAAAGCAACATAAATGAAGAGCCCAACAGAGGAGCCAGGTTGCAGATAGAAGAGGCAACAATGTGGGTGCTGACGTCACCTCAGTCTTGAGGGACCAAAGACAGACTGGATCTTTACTGCTCCACTTGCTTCACCATGGAATCCACCTCATGAATTTGGTCTTACTGAGATTTTATGCTTATCTTTGTTTATTTGACAGCAGTTTAAAAAAAAAAAAAATCACGCAGTTGTGGATGTGCTGGCCCTTCTTTCATTTTTCTTTGTGGTAGTCCTTTCTGTGTTTTTATTTAGCTTTGGCTTTGGTCATTTTTGACACATCCGATGGGTATGCTCTAGACCTGGTTCTGTTCCTAGGCTTAACATGCAGAGGCTTCTCCACACCCTACTCCATAAAATACTACATAGGCTATAAAGTTTGTCTTTTAACATGATTTATCTCTGAGGAGATTATATCATATCCATGCATTTATATTATGTAATAGGCCTTTCCCTTTATGATTTAAGGTCCAAAGGAACAGAGACTTCATATTTTGTTCACTTTTGTGTTTACAAAATATGTGCATTTATATAGAAAATAATTAAATAAATGATAATTCACAAAACTAAAAAATATGGTAAGGAAAATAAAACCATGTGAAAACTAGTGGATTAAACAATTGTATTACATGATATTTGACAAAAATCTAAGACTGATTATGAAATAAGACATAAGTAAAAACTTAATCACATCCACATGGATCTCTTAATTAAAGATTATATAAGAAATATAAAGATACAATTTTTGAAAAGTAGAGAAAGAAACTATATTCAGTTAAACTTTCTATCAATAAAAACATAAACAGATTCAATATGCTTATGAAAAAAGTCAGTAGCCATTTGAATGCCAAAAATGTCTTCCACAAGAGGGGAGAAGATGATTATTATTCTTAAAAACAAATCTAACTACAAAAGGCAAAAAAAGCTACAATTAAGGAAGTACAGATGTGAAATAAGAACACAATGCATATAAAAGTCTGCTATTATTATCAGGGATGCAGAAAATTTTTCTCCATATAAAATGTAATTATATGTAAAGGTGTGACATGATTAACTAATAGAACTGATCATACAAAATGTGTACATTTTCACACACTCCCCACATATATCTAAATTTATATTTAAAATGATTTATGTCAAACAATAAACTTAGTGGGAAAAATCACTCTTTTCTGAAAACATGAAAAAATATTAAAAAACTTGCAAGGGTGGGTGCTCTGTTGTGTCTGACTCTTTGCCACCTTATGGATTATAACCCTCCAGGATCCTCTAGGCTATGAGATTTTCCAGGCAAGAATACTGTAATGGTTTGCCATTTCCTCCTCCAAAGGATCTTCACAAGACAGGAATCAAAACTGAGTCTCCTGAATCTCCTGCATTGGCAGGCAGATTCTTTACCACTGAGCCATTTAGACCCTTATACATAAATTGGGTTAATAATATCTACAATCAATTTGCAATAGAGAATGTAAACCTGCCACTTGCTCAGTTATGTCCTACTCTTTGCCACCATGGACTGTAGCTCCCCAAGCTTCTCTGTCCATGGAATTCTCCAAACAAGAATACTGGAGTAGGTTGACACTTCCTTCTCCAGGGATCTTCCTGACCCAGGGGTCGAACCCAAGTCTTTCACATTGCAGGAAGATTCTTTACTGTCTGAGCCACCTGAGAAGACCCCGGTCCTGCGAAAGATTGAGGGCAGGAGGAGAAGGGACGACAGAGGATGAGACAGTTATATAGTATCACCAACTGAATGGACTTGACTTTGAGCAAACTCTGGGAGATAGTGAAGGACAGGGAAGCCTAACATGCTGTAGTTAATGGGTCACAAAGAGCTGGACATGACTTAGCAACCGAACAGCAACAAAACTGCTGTTGGAAGATAATGTCTACCTCCTTTGACCTGGACTTTCTTAACGAATGCAGAACATGCTTAAATATACTGCAACTTAGAAATTTGAAAAATATTCTTTATTTGCTGCATAGTCCTCCACATACAACACTATACTTTCCTACTCCTCTGAAGAGCAAATCTCAGGTATGTTTTAATTTTACTGGAACCATATTTTTATCTCACTTACTTTACAATGTCATCATACTGAACCTCCATTCCTATCACTTCCTTGTCAGCTTGCACTGCAGATTCAAACAGACACATCCTTATTAACATAGTAAATAAATCAATTACACTTCACTAGTTAGTCAAGAATACAAATAGAGTGAGCTCTCATTTCTGGGCTAGACTGATTAGGTTCTCAGGTGATTTAAGATAAAAGTTCTCAGGTTCCATGTTCTCTGAGTCTTTTTTGGAGCACCTGCTGGGTTTTCAGACTTAACTAGATGGGGTCTCAGAGAGGGAGTTCTCTGGCTGAAATCTGAATTACACTTTGAATTGTTGATGGTGATAACCAAAGCTCTGTCACCAGACAAGACAACAGAGAGTAGTGGTAAAACATTGGCTCCTGATCCAGACTTATGACTCCAAAGCATCTGCCATGTCCTGTCCAGCTTAGGGATACAAACACTAAGGCACTTCAGCAGGGGAGATATTAATAGCTCTCTATACATGCTCACTAGGCAAATTTCCCTCCCAATATTCCAATCGCTAAGCACATGATTTCCCTATGGGTGTCTGGAATAAACAGAAAGGCAATTTCTCCTAATGGTTCTGTTCCCTAGAGATCAGGTTAGAAGTCAAGTGAATCCAGTCTTTTATTACACTTGTCCTCAGTCTTCCCTGATTTTTGGAGATCTAACCTCAATCACATTATCTCAACTCTGAATTAATATTTTCTCCAAACTCTGACATTAAGGAATTTGTCAGGACTAGGTACATTTGCTCCTTAAAAGGCTGCTTTATAGTCAGCACACAGCCTTGTTGTCCTCAGATAATTCTTATTCCTCTCTTCAACAAAGGGGAGAACTGAAATGCAATTTTTAACCTCAGATATGCAGATGACACCATGCTTATGGCAGAAAGTGAAGAGGGGCTAAAAAGCCTCTTGATGAAAATGAAAGTGGAGAGTGAAAAGGTTGACTTAAAGCTCAACATTCAGAAAACTAAGATCATGGCATCTGGTCTCGTCACCTCATGGGAAATAGATGGGGTAACAGTGGAAACAGTGTCAAACTTTATTTTTCTGGGCGCCAACATCACTGCAGATGGTGACTGCAGCCATGAAATTAAAAGACGCTTACTCCTTGGAAGGAAAGTTATGACCAAACTAGATAGCATATTCAAAAGCAGAGACATTACTTTGCCAACAAAGGTTCGCCTAGTCAAGGCTATAGTCTTTCCTGTGGTCATGTATGGATGTGAGAGCTGGACTGTGAAGAAGGCTGAGCGCCGAAGAATTGATGCTTTTGAACTGTGGTGTTGGAGAAGACTCTTGAGAGTCCCTTGGACTGCAAGGAGATCCAACCAGTCCATTCTGAAGGAGATCAGCCCTGGGATTTCTTTGGAAGGAATGATGCTAAAGCTGAAACTCCAGTATTTTGGCCACCTTATGTGAAGAGTTGACTCATTGGAGAAGACTCTGATACTGGGAGGGATTGGGGGCAGGAGGAGAAGGGGACGACAGAGGATGAGATGGCTGGATGGCATCACTGACTCGATGGATGTGAGTCTGAGTGACCTCCGGGAGTTGGTGATGGACAGGGAGGCCTGAGTGCTGCAATTCATGGGGTCGCACAGAGTCGGACACGACTGAAGTGATAAATGCAGAAGCAGCATTATGTGTATATATATATATACATATATATATATGTATACACACACTGGAGAAGGAAATGGCAACCCACTCCAGTACTTTTGCCTGGAAAATTCCGTGGATGGAGGAGCCGGGTTGGCTGCAGTCCATGAGGTCGCTAAGAGTCGGACACGACTGAGCGACTTCCCTTTCTCTTTTCACTTTCATGCATTGGAGAAGGAAATGGCAACCTACTCCGGTGTTCTTGCCTGGAGAATCCCAGGGACGGGGAGCCTGGTGGGCTGCTGTCTATGGGGTCGCACAGAGTCGGACACGACTGAAGTGACTTAGCATTAGCACACACATAAATTACATATATTTTATATATGTATAATGTATATATATACATAAGCAACTTATCAGCAGCAGCAGTATACATATATATGTAGAGGCTGCATATTGTCACTATGTTTATTTAACTTATATGCAGAGTACATCATGAGAAATGCTGGACTGGAAGAAACACAAGCTGGAATCAAGATTGCCAGGAGAAATATCAATAACCTCAGATATGCAGATGATACCACCCTTACGGCAGAAAGTGAAGAGGAACTCAAAAGCCTCTTGATGAGAGTGAAAGTGGAGAGTGAAAAGGTTGGCTGAGAGTGAAAAGGTGGCTGGGATCCCACTCTGATGCTGGGAGGGATTGAGGGCAGGAGGAAAAGGGGACGACAGAGGATGAGATGGCTGGATGGCATCACTGACTCGATGAATGTGAGTCTGAGTGACCTCCGAGAGCTGGTGATGGATAGGGAGGCCTGGCGTGCTGCAGTTCATGGGGTCGCAAAGAGTCGGACACGACTGAGCGACTGATCTGATCTGAATATATCATATACCATATACACATATATAGTATAATATATTATCTATATATATTATATATATTATATGTATATATTACATTTGTATGTATATATTACATATATAGAGTATATATTACATATATATGTATTTATTATATGTATACATTACATATATAGAGTAGATATTATTTGTATATATATTATATAGGAAATATATTTATAATATATGTATATACATATACACGTATATATACATAAACACATGCATATATTTATTTATATATATACATATATGTAAATACTATACATTATATACATGTATGCATATATACATACATATACATATGTGTTGTGCATATATTTATACATACATGTATATACACACAAATACATACATATACATACCTGTATATACACATAAATATATATACATGCATGTATATATACATATATATATACATACATACATGTGTATATACATACATATATACATGTATATATAAATACTATATATTATATAGGCACATATATGTATATGTACATACATATACTTATGTGTTGTAAATATATGTTATATATATACATGCTTATATGTTTGTATACATACATATGTGTTGTGTATATGTGTGTGCATGTGCATATATGTGTATGTTTGTATACGTGCATATACATATGTATTGTGTGTGTAAAAATATACATACACAACACAAGAGTCTCCCTGAGCTCCTGGTGCTACCTGCAGAGGAACCCTAAGCCTCCCGCTGCAACTTGAGATAAACCAGAGGATTTGCCTGTCAACGCGAGATGAGGCCCTTTCTCCTGCAATGCCTCGAGTGCAATCCGGAGTTCCCTCTCAGAACATGTATACATATGTATACATACATATATATATATATATATATATATATATATAGGCAACACTAGAGGCTCCCTGAGCTCCTGGTGGTACCTGCAGAGGTACCCCAAGCCTCTCACCGCAACTTGATACAAACCACAGAATTCCCCTGTCAACACGAGATGAGGCCCTTTTCTTCTGCAATGCCTCAAGTGCAATCCCGAGTTTCTTCTCAAAACTCGAGAGAAGGCTTGACTCCCTTCATGCAACTCAAGGGGTCCAGAGATCCCAGTCACAACCAGTGATGAAAGCCGAGTTTCCCACCAAAACTGCAGAATAGCCCCATGTGTCCAACCTCATCTGGAGATGAGGGTCCATTCCCTGCTTCAACTCAAGAGGAATCCCAACTTCCCCTCGTACCACAAGAGGATGCCTGTGTCACCAATTGAATCCCGAGTGGTACCCTGCAGATCCTGGTTCAAGAAAAAAAGGATGCCGAATTCCGCCTCAGCTCCAGATAAGTCCTGATTCCCCTGCACCGGCTCCAATGGAACACTGAGTATCCCTGCCTATCCTCTTGAAAAAGCCCAAATTCCCCACCTGAACTAGATGGAGGCCTGACACCCCTTTAACAACTCGAGAGGAACGCAGAGTTTCATGCCTCAACACCAGGCGAGGCCTGAGTCCCTTGTTGAACCTTGATAGGAAGCCTGAGATCCCTGTCGCCACTGGAGAGGAACACTGAGTTTCCTGACTGAACTCTATTTGTGTGCAGCGACTCAAGAGGAATCTTGATGAGCCCCTCACACCTGGAAAAGAGACTTGACTTCTCTGAGGAAACAGGAGTCAGTCCCTGAGATCCCCGTAGCAATTCGAGAGGAACCCCACCGCAACCACCACCCCTCCCACCATCTCCCACCATCCTCCCGCCATCCTCCCACCACCCTCCAATCCACCATCCCACCACTGTCCCATCACCCTCCCACCATCCTCCCACCACCCTTCATTGCACCCTCCCATTCATCTTCCCACTACCCTCCCACCTTCCTCCCACCACCCTCCCAACCACTTTCCCATTCATATTCCCATCCATCCACTTACATCCTCTCACATCCTCTCATCTACCTTCCCAACATCCTTCCACCACCCGCCCCTCCACCCTCCCACCATCCTCCCACCAACTGAGCTCCACCGTCTCACCACCCTGCCACCACCCTGCCACCACCGGACCTCCACCCTCCCACCACCCGCTTACCACCCTCCCATCACCCTCCCACCACCCTCCCACCATCCTCTCACCACCCTTCCTCCACCCTCCCACCACACTCCCCACCAACTTCCCATCACCCTCCCACAACCCTCCCACCATCCTCCCACGACCTGCCCACCAACCTCTCACCACCCTCCCACCACCCTCCCACCGCCCTCCAATGCACCCTCCCATTCATCTTCCCACCCCTCTGGAGTAGGATGAACCTGTTTTCTTTTACATAAAATGGGAGGATCTAGCTCGATCTGTGGTTTATAAACTTGATCATTTGGAGCTCTAGGGTATCTAGGATGTGTTGACTTTCTGTGTTGTGATTCTGGATGAGATTTCATCCAAAGAAAGATATAGGGACACCATATGGCTTCCCTATCTGCACCCCTCTGGAAAAAAGAGTCACTGTGTCATGTTCATTATTGCATCACCAGGGTCTATTGCATCCCACAGTAGAGCCTCAATAAATATTATATGGAAGGAAAGACAAGAAGGTAGGGAAGTAAAGTAGATGAGAGGGATGATGAGAGTGTGGGTGCAAAGGAGAGATTAGAGGATGGGTGAAATGATGGTGGGCACGTGGTGGGAGGGTCCTGGGAGGGTGGTGGGCGGGTGGGGGAGGGCCCTAGGAGGGGGTGGGAGGGTGGTGGGTGGGTGGTGGGCGTGTGGTGGGCGTGTGGTGGGCAGATGGTGGGAGGGTCCTGGGCGGGTGGTGGGAGGATGGTGGGTGGGTGGTGGGCGGGTGGTGGGAGGGTGATGGGCGGGTGGTGGGAGAGTCCTGGGAGGGTGGTGGGCGTGATGTGGGCATGTGGTGGGTGGGTGTTGGTGGGTGGTGGATGGGTGGTGGGAGGATGGTGGGAGGGTGTTGGGCGGGTTGTGGGAGGGCGGTGGGTGGGGGTTGTGAGGGTCCTGGGAGGGTGGTGGGCTGGGGGTGGGAGGGTCCTGGGAGGGGTGGTGGGAGGGAGGTGGGTGGGTCCTGGGAGGGTGTTGGGCGGGTGGTGGGTGGGTGGTGGGTGGGTGGTGGGCAAGTGGTGGGTGGGTCCTGGGCGCGTGGTGGGAGGGGTGGTGGGTGGGTGGTGGGCGGGTGGTGGGAGGGTCCTGGGCGGGTGGTGGGAGGGTGGTGAGTGGGTGGTGAGCAGGTGGTGGGAGGGTCCTGGGAGGGTGGTGGGCGTGTGGTGGGAGGCTCCTGGGAGGGTGGTGGGCGTGTGGTGGGAGGGTCCTGGGAGGGTGGTGGGCGTGTGGTGGGAGGCTCCTGGGGGGGTGGTGGGCGAGTGGTGGGAGGGTCCTGGGAGGGTGGTGGGGGTGTGGTGGGGGTGTGGTGTGCATGTTGTGGGAGGCGGGTGGGAGGCTCCTGGGAGGGTGATGGGCAGATGGTGGGCGTGTGGTGGGTAGGTGGTGGAAGGGTCCTGGGAAGGTGGTGTGCGGGTGGTGGGCAGGGGTTGGGAGGGTCCTGGGAGTGTAGTGGGCATGTGGTGGGCGGGTGGTGGGAGGCTCCTGGGAGGATGATGGGCAGATGGTGGGCGTGTGGTGGGCGGGTGGTGGAAGGGTTCTGGGAAGGTGGTGTGTGGGTGGTGGGCGGGTGGTGGGAGGGTCCTGGGAGGGTAGTGGGCGTGTGGTGGGCCTGTGGTGGGCCTGTGGTGGGGGGATGGTGGGAAGCTCCTGAGAGGGTGGTGGATGAGTGGTGGGCGGGTGGTGGGAGGGTCCTGGTAGGGCAGTGGGCAGATGGTGGGAGGGTCTTGGGAGGGTGGTGAGCGTGTGGTGGGCAGGAGGAGGGCAGGTGGTGGGAGGGTGGTGGGAAGGTGGTGGGAGGGTCATGGGCAGGTGGTGCGCCGGTGGAGGGAGGGTACTGGGAGGGTATAGGCAGGTGGTGGGAGGGCCCTGGGAGGGTCCTGGGCGGGTGGAGGGTGGGTGGTGGGAGGGTCCTCGGTGGGTGGTGGGCGTGTGGTGGGAGTGGTTGTGGTAGCATGGTGGGAAGGTGGTGGGTGGGTGGTGGGAGGGTCCTGGGAGGGTGATGGACTGGTGGTGGGAGGGTCCTGGGAGGGAGGTGGGTGGGTGGTGGGAGGGTCCTGCGAGGGTGGTGGGCAGGTGTTGGGCGCGTGGTGGGAGGGTCCTGGGAGGGTGGTGGGGGGGTAGTGTGCAGGTGGAAGGAGGATGATAGAAGGGTCCTAGGAGGGACTAATGTCACTAATTATGTGTGTGTCAAGCCAGGCTTCAGCAATATGTGAACTGTGAACTTTCTGATGTTCAAGCTGGTTTTAGAAATGGCAGAGGAACCAAAGATCAAATTGCCAACATCCACTGGATCATGGAAAAAGCAAGAGATTTCCAGGAAAACATTTATTTCTGCTTTATTGACTATGCCAAAGACTTGGACTGTGTGGATCACAATAAACTGTGGACAATTCTGAAAGTGATGGCCATACCAGATCACCTGATCTGCCTCCTGAGAAATTTGTATGCAGGTCAGGAAGCAACAGTTAGAACTGGACATGGAACAACAGACTGGTTCCAAATAGGAAAAGGAGTACGTCAGGCTGTATATTGTCACCCTGTTTATTTAACTTCTATGCAGAGTACATCATGAGAAACTCTGGATTGGAAGAAACACAAGTAGGAATCGAGATTGCTGGGAGAAATATCAATAACCTCAGATATGCAGATGACTCCACTCTTATGGCACAAAGTGAAGAGGAACTGAAGAGCCTCTTGATGAAAGTGAAAGAAGAGAATGAAAAACTTGGCTTAAAGCTCAACATTCAGAAAACAAAGATCATGGCATCCGGTCCCATCACTTTATGGGAAATAGATGGGGAAACAGTGGAAACAGTGTCAGACTTTATTTTTCTGGGCTCCAAAATCACTGCAGATGGTGACTGCAGCCATGAGATTAAAAGACGCTTACTCTTTGGAAAGAATTATTTGACCAACCTAGATAGCATATTCAAAAGCAGAGACAATACTTGCCAACAAAGTTTCATCTAATCAAGGCTATGGTTTTTCCTGTGGTCATGTATGGATGTTAGAGCTGGACTTTGAAGAAGAAGGCTGAGAGCCGAAGAATGATGCTTTTGAACTGTGGTGTTGGAGAAGACTCTTGAGAGTCCCTTGGACTGCAAGGAGATACAACCAGTCCATTCTGAAGGAGATCAGCCCTGGGATTTCTTTGGAAGGAATGATGCTAAAGCTGAAAGTCCAGTACTTTGGCCACCTCATGCGAGGAATTGACTCATTGGAGAAGACTCTGATGTTGCGAGGGATTGAGGGCAAGAAGAGAATGGGACGACAGAGGATGAGATGGCTGGATGGCATCACTGACTCGATTGACATGAGTCTCAGTGAATTCCGGGTGTTGATGATGGACAGGGAGGCCTAGTGTGCTATGATTCATGGGGTCACAAAGAGTCGGACATGACTGAGTGACTCATCTGATCTGATCTGATGAGGAAGAATTTGTTCTTAAATGACATATATCATCTCAAGTAATTTTTGCCTTGTTTTCCTGAAAGAATAGTCATGAGATGAATCACTCATATAAAAAGAGTACAAGTGAAATCTAATGCAATTTATATAATTTTATAAGAGGGTTGATTGAATCATAGAGTATGGAACTGTGTATAAGGAGCATTGATTGCAATGTTATAGGCAGATTTTCAACTGCACAGGGTGTCATTGCCCCAACTCCTGCATTACTTGAGTCAACTCTTTATATATCTTTATGTATGTGTATCTCACAATCAAAGGTGACTCACTAGAGAACTTGACCATCTATCCAGTCATGTGATTCAGGTCACAGTTTATGCAACCAAACACATCGACAAATCTACTGCTTAACAGGGAGGAAACTGCAATGGAGTATTTTTTAACATCATTTTCTGTAATAAAATTCAAAGGCAGTAATGTTGAATGCTATCTTTAAATATCGGAATAAATGCATAGAATGAGAAAATTATTATAATCACCCTCAATTCTGTACAATTTTATATTTTACTCAGTTATTGCTGCATAACCACTCACCCTAATAGTAAATGTTTGAATGTAATGTCTTTATTATCAAGTGAGATTTAATATTGAATTGTTCTGATCTCTTCTGGGCTCCTCATAAGTCTACATGCACTTGTAATTTTATATGTTACATGTATACAAAAGCTCATCCAGGAGGAGGCTGTATGCAGCCATGTGGCAATTATTTCTTCAATAATATATGATAGTCTACTCCACTTATGTATGCATTTTAATCTTACAACTTGTGGGAAACATAGTTTATCATTGGTGATGTCAGCATCATGGTGGCAGAAAATGCTCCCTGTGTCTCACCTCTTCAATCTACAACTAGTAAAATGTCAACTAAACAAAGTTTTTGTAACCAACATGTCAGGGCACCAGAGATACATACTGTTGTACATCTGAAGGTGAATGCATTTTTGACCTAGAGGAGATGGAACTGGGAGAACAACAGAGGCAGTGATCCTGGTCTCAGCTACACAGCTGAGGCAATTGAGCCCATTGCCCCAGAGGGAACTGGTAGCATCAGTGGAAGTGGTACACTTGACCCTGGCTTCCTGGATGCAGCAACATCTAGAGCCGCAGGTAGCCAGGTAGTACAGATGGTGTAGCCCTCAACCTTGGTCAACCTGAATGGGGCAATAGAGTCCACCATTTTCAGGATTCCACCAGAAAAGATGATGGCAAAGAAAGAATGCTACAGGCAGCCAGAAAAAAAGAAGAGTAACCTACAACGGTATCATCATTAGGCTATGAGCAAATTTCTCATCGTCAATGAAATATCTTACTTATAATATTGTTATACAAAAACTGTCAACCAAAATATCCAGAAAAGTCTCCCTTCTGATATGAGAGAAAGAAATGTTATCTCAAAAATAAAGAAAAGCTGCTGGAGTTTAACACCCAGAACTATTTAATAAGCAATATTGAAATGCTCTCTTCTATTTAAAATGAAAACAAACAAACAAACAAACAAAAAAACAAAACAAAACAAAACAAAAACAACAAAAACAAAACAAAACAAAAAAGTACCCGAAGACTGAATAAGGTGATAGATAGAATCAGAAAATTGAAACTGTTTTTTTAGACAAGGTTGTTAACAATTAGAGTACAATGCTGAAAGGAAAAAGCATTAAAAATAACTGTAGCTACTTCATTGGTAACAATCACAAAATGAAGAATATTTTCGGAATTGGACAACTTCAGGGAAAAGAATGCAACTGAACCACTCTATCACATTACAGAAAAAGATAAACTCAACATAGGTTAAAGACTTAAATGTGAGGGCTGAAACATTAAAAATCATAAAATAAAACATAGGCAGTAACACTTTAACTTCAGTTTTAGAAATGTTGGGGGGAGTGGGCTGTATTTCCCCAGGCAAGAAATATAAAGGTAAAAGTAAACAGAACTATGTCAAACAAAAAGGCTCTGCACTGAAGGAAACCATTCCAAATCTAAACGGAAACCTACTCGTGGGAAAAGGTATTTGCACATTATACATGGGATAAGGGACTGTTATTCAAAAAAGAATTCAGCCAACATAATTAAAAACATTAGATCAGATAAGATCAGTCGCTCAGTCATGTCCGACTCTTTGCGACCCCATGAACCGCAGCACGCCAGGCCTCACTGTCCATCACCAGCTCCCGGAGGTCACCCAGACTCACACCCATCAAGTCAGTGATGCCATCCAGCCATCTCATCCTCTGTCGTCCCCGTCTCCTCCTGCCCTCAATCCCTCCCAGGATCAGAGTCTTCTCCAATGAGTCAACACTTCGCATGAGGTGGCCAAAATACTGGAGTTTCAGCTCTAGCATCATTCCTTCTAAAGAAATTCCAGGGCTGATCTCCTTCAGAATGGACTGGTTGGATCTTCTTGCAGTCCAAGGGACTCTCAAGAGTCTTCTCCAACACCACAGTTCAAAAGCATCAATTCTTCGGCGCTCAGCCTTCTTCACAGTCCAGCTCTCACATCCATACATGACCACAGGAAAGACCATAGCCTTGACTAGGCGAACCTTAGTTGGTAAAGTAATGTTTCTGCTTTTGAATATGCTATCTAGTTTGGTCATAACTTTCCTTCCAAGGAGTAAGCGTCTTTTAACTTCATGGCTGCAGTCACCATCTGCAGTGATTTTGGAGCCCAGAAAAACAAAGTCTGACACTGTTTCCACTGTTTCCCCATCTATTTCCCATGCAGTGATGGGACCAGATGCCATGATCTTCGTTTTCTGAATGTTGAGCTTTAAGCCAACCTTTTCACTCTCCACTTTCACTTTCATCAAGAGGCTTTTTAGCCCCTCTTCACTTTCTGCCATAAAGGTGGTGGCATCTGCATATCTGAGGTTATTGATATTTCTCCTGGCAATCTTGATTCCAACTTGTGTTTCTCCCAGTCCAGCATTTCTCATGATGTACTCTGCATATAAGTTAAATAAACATGGTGACAATATGCAGCCTTGACGTACTCCTTTTCCTATTTGGAACCAGTCTGTTGTTCCATGACCAGTTCTAACTGTTGCTTCCTGACCTGCATACAGATTTCTTAAGAGGCAGATCAGGTGGTCTGGTATTCCCATCTCTTTCAGAATTTTCCATAGTTTATTGTGATCTACACAGACAAAGGCTTTGGGATAGTCAATAAAGTAGAAATAGATGTTTTTCTGGAACTCTCTTGCTTTTTCCATGATCTAGCAGATGTTGGCAATTTGATCTCTGATTCCTCTGCCTTTTCTAAAACCAGCTTGAACATCAGGAAGTTCACCGTTCACATATTGCTGAAGCCTGGCTTGAAGAATTTTGAGCATTACTTTACTAGCGTGAGAGATGAGTGCAATTGTGTGGTAGTTTGAGCATTCTTTGGCATTGCCTTTCTTTGGGATTGGGATGAAAACTGACCTTTTCCAATCTTGTGGCCACTGCTGAGTTTTCCAAATTTGCTGGCATATTGAGTGCAACACTTTCACAGCACCATCTTTCAGGACTTGGAATATCTCCACTGGAATTCCATCACCTCCACTAGCTTTGTTTGTAATGATGCTTTCTAAGGCCCATTTGACTTCACATTCCAAGATGTCTGGCTCTAGGTCAGTGATCACACCATCATGATTATCTGGGTCTTGAAGCTCTTTTTTGTACAGTTCTTCTGTATATTCTTGCCACCACTTCTTAATATCTTCTGCTTCTGTTAGGTCCACACCATCTCTGTCCTTTATCATGCCCATCTTTGCATGAAATGTTCCTTTGGTATCTCTGATTTTCTTGAAGAGATCCCTAGTCTTTCCCATTCTGTTGTTTTCCTCTATTTCTTTGCATTGATCACTGAAGAAGGCTTTCTTATCTCTTCTTGCTGTTCTTTGGAACTCTGCATTTAGATGTTTATATCTTTCCTTTTCTCCTTTGCTTTTCACTTCTCTTCTTTTCACAGCTATTTTTAAGGCCTCCCCAGACAGCCATTTTGCTTTTTTGCATTTCTTTTCCATGGGGATGATCTTGATCCCTGTCTCCTGTACAATGTCACGAACCTCATTCCATAGTTCATCAGGCACTCTATCTATCAGATCTAGGCCCTTAAATCTATTTCTCCCGTCCACTGTATAATCATAAGGGATTTGATTTAGGTCATACCTGAATGGTCTAGTAGTTTTCCCTAAAAACATAGAAAACCAAATAAAGACAGATAGATCAGATCAGATCAGTTGCTCAGTCATGTCTGACTCTTTGGAATCCCATGAACTGCAGGATGCCAGGCCTGTCTGTCCATCACCAACTTCGGGAGGTCACTCAGACACATCCATTGAGTCAGTGATGTCATCTAACCATCTTACCCTCTGTCGTCCCCTTCTCCTCCTGGCCCCAATTCCTCTCAGCATCAGAGACTTCTCCAGTGAGTCAACTCTTCGCATGAGGTGGCCAAAATACTGGAGTTTCAGCTTTAGCATCATTCCTTCCAAAGAAATCCCAGGGCTGATCTCCTTCAGAATGGACTGGTTGGATCTCCTGCTGTTCAAGGGACTCTCAAGAGTCTTCTCCAACACCACAGTTCAAAAGCATCAATTCTTCAGTGCTCTGCCTTCTTCACAGTCCAGCTCTCACATCCATACGTGACCACAGGAAAGATCATAGCCTTGACTAGGTGAACCTTTGTTGGCAAAGTAGTGTCTGCTTTTGAATATGCTATCTAGGTTGGTCATAACTTTCCTTTCAAGGAGTAAGCGTCTTTTAATTTCATGGCTGCAGTCACCATCTGCAGTCATTTTGGAGCCCCAAAAATAAAGACTGACACTGTTTCCACTGTTTTTCCTTCTATTTCCCATGTAGTGATGGGACCAGATGCCATGATCTTCGTTTTCTGAATGTTGAGCTTTAAGCCAACCTTTTCACTCTCCACTTTCACTTTCATCAAGAGGCCTTTTAGCCCCTCTTCACTTTCTGCCATAAGGGTGTTGGCATCTGCATATCTGAGGTTATTGATATTTCTCCTGGCAATCTTGATTGCAAATTGTGTTTCTTCCATCCAGCATTTCTCATGATGTACCCTGCATATAAGTTAAATAAACATGGTGACAATATACAGCTTTGATGTACTCGTTTTCCTATTTGGAACCAGTCTGTTGTTCCATGACCAATTCTACCTGTTGCTTTCTGACCTGCAAACAGATTTCTCAAGAGGCAGATCAGGTAGTCTGGTATTCCCATCTCTTTCAGAATTTTCCACAGTTTATTGTGATCTACACAGTCAAAGGCTTTGGGATAGTCAATAAAGTAGAAATAGATGTTTTTCTCGAACTCTCTTGCTTTTTCCATGATCCAGCAGATGTTGGCAATTTGATCTCTGGTTCCTCTGCCTTTTCTTAAACGAGCTTGAACATCAGGGAGTTCACGGTTCAGATATTGCTGAAGCCTGGCTTGAAGAATTTTGAGCATTACTTTACTAGCGTGTGAGATGAGTGCTATTGTTCGGTAGTTTGAGCATTCTTTGGCATTTCCTTTCTTTTGGGATTGGGATGAAAACTGACCTTTTCCAATCTTGTGGCCACTGCTGAATTTTCCAGATTTGCTGGCATATTGAGTGCAGCACTTCCACAGCATCATCTTTCAGGATTTGGAATAGCTCCACTGGAATTCCATCACCTCCACTAGCTTTGTTTGTAATGATGCTTTCTAAGGCCCACTTGACTTCACATTCCAAAATGTCTGGCTCTAGGTCAGTGATCACACCATCATGATTATCTGGGTGGTGAAGCTCTTTTTTTTTACAGTTCTTCTGTGTATTCTTGCCACCTCTTCTTAATATCGTCTGCTTCTGTTAGGTCCATATCATTTCTGTCCTTTATCGAGCCCATCTTTGCATGAAATGTTCCTTTCATATCTCTGATTTTATTTAAGAAATCCTTAGTCTTTCCCATTCTGTTGTTTTCCTCTATTTCTTTGCATTGATCACTGAAGAAGGCTTTTTTATCTCTTCTTGCTATTCTTTGGAACTCTGCATTCAGATGCTTATATCTTTCCTTTTCTCCTTTGCTTTTCACTTCTCTTCTTTTCACAGCTATTTGTAAGGCCTCCCCAGATAGCCATTTTGCTTTTTTGCATTTCTTTTCCATGGGGATGATCTTGATCCCTGTCTCCTGTACAATGTCGCGAATCTCATTCCATAGTTCATCAGGCATTCTATCTATCAGATCTAGGCCCTGACGGTGGTGAGGACCGACACACTAAGCACGACCGAGAGGAGCTACCCCACAATCGAGGTCAGGAAGGGCGGCAGTGAGGAGATAACCCTCCTCCAAGGTCAGGAAGGGTGGCCGTGAGCAGAGACTCCTCGTCCAAGGTAAGACGCAATGGCTGTGCTTTGCTGGAGCAGCCGGGAAGAGATACCCCATGCCCAAGGTAAGAGAAACCCAAGTAAGACGGTCGGTCTTGCAAGAGGGCATCAGAGGGCAAATACACTGAAACCATACTCACAGAAAACTCGTCAATCTAATCACACCAGGACCACATCCTTGTCTAAGTCAATGAAATTAAGCCATGCCCGTGGGGCAATCCAGGATGGGCGGGTCATGGTGGAGAGATCTGACAGGGTGTGGTCCGCTGGAGAAGGGAATGGCAAACCACTTCAGCATTCTTGCCTTGAGAACCCCATAAACAGTATGAAAAGACATATAAAGGACCTTCAATAGACATCCCCCCCCCCCCCACCCCAAGGAATATATACAGATGGTCAACAGGCTCACAAAAAGAGCTTTGACATCTTCAGAGAACTGGAATTGAAAATCAAGTGAGATACATTTCCCACTCGTCAGAATGCATATTGTTAAAGAGACAAAAATCAACATTGGTAAGGACTACATGGGACCAGGAAATGATACTCAAATTCACAATTTCTTCCTCTTGAATATCAGAGGAATCAAAACTGCAGCCCCTCATGTTTGAGAGTTTCCTGTCCATGTACCTGATCATGGTGTTTGAAAACCTGCTTATCTTGAGAGTTCCCTGATGGTTCAGTGGCTAAGACTCCACACTCCGAATGCAGGGGCTCAAGGTTGGATTCCTGATTGGGAAACTAGATCCCACAGGTCACAACTAAAAATTTCACATGTTGCAGTGAAATTATCATATACCACAACTACGACCCTGTGCATCCAAATAAATTAAAAGACAAAAATTGCTCATCATCCTGGCCACCGTCTCTGACTCCTACTACCGCACACCGATGAAATTATTCTTTTTTATATTTTTATTTTATTTAACTTTATAATATTGTATTGGTTTTTCCAAGTATCAAAATGCATCTGCCACAGGTATACATGTGTTCCCCATCCTGAACCCTCCTCGCTCCTCCCTCCCTATACCATCCCTCTGGGTCATCCCAGTGCACCAGCCCCAGGCATCCTTTATCAGCCATCATACCTGGACTGGTGAATCATTTCATATATGATAATATACTTATTTCAGTGCCATTCTCCCAAATCATCCCACCCTCCTCCTCTCCCAGAGTCCAAAAGACTGTTATATACATCAGTGTCTCTTTTGCTGTCACGTATACAGGGTTATTGTTACCATCTTTCTAAATTCCATATATATGCGTTAATATACTGTATTTGTGTTTTTCTTTCTGGCTTACTTCACTCCGGATAATAGGCTCTAGTTTCATCCACCTCATTAGAACTGATTCAAATGTATTCTTTTTAATGGCTGAGTAATACTCTGTTGTCTATATGTACCACAGCTTTCTTATCCATTCATCTGCTGATGAACATCTAGGTTGCTTCTATGTCCTGGCTATTAAAAACAGTGCTGCAATGAACATTGGGGTACATGTGTCTCTTTCAATTCTGGTTTCCTCAGTGTATATGTCCAGCAGTGGGATTGATGGGTCATAAGGCAGTTCTATTCCCAGTTTTTTGAGGAATCTCCATACTGTTCTCCATAGTGGCTGCATTAGTTTGTATTCCCACCAACAGTGTAAGAGAGTTCCCTTTTCCCCACACCCTCTCCAGCATTTAGTGCTTGTAGACTTTTGGATTGCAGCCATTCTGACTGGTGTGAAATGGTACCTCATAGTGGTTTTGATTTGCATTTCTCTGATAATGAGTGATGTTGAGCATCTTTTCATGTGTTTGTTAGCCATCTGTATGTCTTCTTTGGAGAAATGTTTATTTAGTTCTTTGGCCCATTTTATAATTGTGTCATTTATTTTTCTGGAATTGAGCTGTAGGAGTTGCTTGTAAATTTTTGAGATTAGTTGTTTGTCAGTTGCTTCATTTGCTATTATTTTCTCCCATTCTGAAGGCTGTCTTTTCACCTTGCTTATAGTTTCCTTTGTTGTGCCGAAGCTTTTAAGTTTAATTAGGTCCCATTTGTTTATTTTTGCTTTTATTTCCAATATTCTGGGAGGTGGGTCATAGAGGATCCTACTGTGATGTATGTCAGAGAGTGTTTTGCCTATGTTTTCTGCTAGGGGTTTTATAGTTTCTGGTCTTACATTTAGATCTTTAATCCATTTTGAGTTTATTTTTATGTATGGTGTTAGAAAGTTCTATAGTTTCATTCTTTTACAAGTGTTTGACCAGTTTTCCCAGCACCACTTGTTAAAGAGATTGTCTTTAATCCATTGTATATTCTTGCCTCCTTTGTCAAAGATAAGGTGTCCATATGTGCATGGATTTATCTCTGGGCTTTCTATTTTGTTCCATTGATCTATATTTCTGTCTTTGTGCCAGTACCATACTGTCTTGATTACTGTGGCTTTGTAGTAGAGCCTGAAGTCAGGCAGGTTGATTCCTCCAGTTCCATTCTTCTTTCTCAAGATAGCTTTGGCTATTCGAGGTTTTATGTGTTTCTATACAAATTGAGAAGTTATTAGTTCGAGCTCTGTGAAGAATACCATTGTTAGCTTGATGGGAATTGCATTGAACCTATAAATTGCTTTGGATAGTATACTCATTTTCACTATATGGATTTTGCCAATCCATGAACATGGTATATTTCTCCATCTATTAGTGTCCTGTTTGATTTCTTTGACCAGTGTTTTATAGTTTTCTATATATAGGTCTTTAGTTTCTTTAGGTAGATATATTCCTAAGTATTCCTAAGTATTTTATTCTTTTCATTGGAATGGTGAATGAAATTGTTTCCTTAATTTCTCTTTCTATTTTCTCATTATTAGTGTACAGGAATGCAAAGATTTCTCTGTGTTGATTTTATATCCTGCAACTTGACTATATCCATTGATTAGTTCTAGTCATTTTCTAGTAGAATCTTTAGGGTTTTATATGTAGAGGATCATGCCATCTGCAAACAGTGAGAGTTTTACTTCTCGTTTCCATTTTGGATTCCTTTTATTTATTTTTCTGGTCTGATTGCTGTGGCCAAAACTTCCAAAACTATGTTGAATAGTAATGGTGAAAGTGGGCACCCTTGTCTTGTTCCTGATTTTAGAGGAAATGCTTTCAATTTTTCACCATTGAGAATAATGTTTGCTGTGGGTTAGTGAAACCCAAGGCCAGGGGTGGCAGGCGGGAGGAGCTACCACATGCCCCCACGCCTGAGGCCAAGGTGGTGGCCGGGAGGACCAACACCATGTTCAAGGAGCCGTGGCTGTGTGAGCGCAGAAGGGAGGAGCTATCCCACGTTGAAGGTCAGGAAGGGCTGCAGTGAGGAGAGACCCCTCATCCAAGGTAAGGTGCGATGGCTGTGCTTTGCTGGAGCAGCTGTGAAGAGATACCCCACGCCCCAGGTAAGAGAAACCCAAGTAAGACGGTAGGTTTTGCAAGAGAGCATCAGAGGGCAAACACACTGAAATCATACTCACAGAAAACTAGTCAATCTAATCACACTAGGACAACAGCCTTGTCTAACTCAATGAAACTAAGCCATGCCCGTGGGGCAACCTAGGATGGGCGGGTCATGGTGGAGAGATCTGACAGGGTATGGTCCACTAGAGAAGGGAATGGCAAATCACTTCAGTATTCTTCAGTATTCTTGAGAACCACATGAACAGTATGAAAAGGCAAAATGATAGGATACTGAAAGAGAAACTCCCCAGGTCAATAGGGGCCCAATATGCTACTGGAGATCAGTGGAGAAATAACTCCAGAATGAATGAAGGGATGGACCCAAAGAAAAAGAATACCCAGCTGTGGATGTGTCTGGTGACAGCAGCAAGGTTCAATATGTAAAGAGCAATATTGCATAGGAACCTGGAATGTCAGGTCCATGAATCAAGGCAAATTGGAAGTGGTCAAACAAGAAATTGCCAGAGTGAATGTCAACATTCTAGGAATCAGCAAAATCAAATGGACTAGAATGGGTGAATTTAACTCAGATGAACATTATATCTACTACTGAGGACAGGAATCCCTTAGAAGAAATGGAGTGGCCATCTTAGTCAACAAAAGAGTCCGAAATGCAGTATTTGGATGTAATCTCAAAAACGACAGAATGATCTCTCTTCATTTCCAAGGCAAACCATTCAAGGTCACAGTAAGCCAAGTCTATGCCCCAACCAGTAACGCTGAAGAAGCTGAAGTTGAACAGTTCTATGAAGAACTACGAGACCTTTTAGAACTAACACCCCCCAAAAAATGTCCTTTTCATTATAGGGGACTGGAATGCAAAAGTAGGAAATCAAGAAACACCTGGAGTAACAGGTAAATTTGGCCTAGGAATACAGAATGAAGCAGGCCAAAGACTAATAGAATTTTGCCGAGAAAATGCACTAGTCGTAACCAACACCCTCTTCCAACAATTCAAGAGAAGACTCTATACATAGACATCACCAGATGGACAACACCAAAATCAGATTGATTATATTATTTGCAGCCAACGATGGAGAAGCTCTGTACAGTCAGCAAAAACAAGACCAGGAGTGGACTATGGCTCAGAGCATGAACTCCTTATTGATAAATTCAGACTGAAATTGAAGAAAGTAGGAAAAACCAGTAAATCATTCAGGTATGATCTCAATCAAACCCCTTGTGATTATACAGTGGAGTGAGAAATAGATTTAAGGGCCTAGATCTGATAGATATGGTGCCTGATGAACTATGGAATGAGTTTAGTGACATTGTACAGCAGACAGGGATCAAGATCATCGCCACAGAAAAGAAATGCAAAAAAGCAAAATGGTTGTGTGGGGAGGCCTTACAAATAGCTCTGAAAAGAAGAGAAGTGAAAAGCAAAGGAGAAAAGCAAAGATACAAGCATCTGAATGCAGATTTCCAAAGAATACAAAGAAAAGATAAGAAATCCTTCTTCAGTGATCAATGCAAAGAAATAGAGAATAACAAGAGAGTGGGAAAGACTAGGATCACTTCAAGAAAATCAAAGATACCAAAGGAATATTTCATGTGAAAATGGGCTCTATAAAGGACAGAAATGGTATGGACCTAACAGAAGCAGAAGATATTAAGAAGAGGTAGCAAGAATACAAAGAAGAACTGTACAAAAAAGATCTTCATGCCCCAGATAATAACAATGCTGTGATCACTCACCTAGAGCAAGACATCCTGGAATTTGAAGTCAAGTGGGCCTTAGAAAGAATCACTATGAACAAAGCTAGTGGAGGTGATGGAATTCCAGTGGACCTATTCCAAATCCTGAAAGATGATGCTGTGAAAGTGCTGCCCTCAACATGCCAGCAAAATGGGAAAACTCAGCATTGGCCACAGGACTGGAAAGGGTCAGTTTTCATCCCAATCCCAAAGAAAGGCAATGCCAAAGAGTGCTCAAACTACCACACGATTGCACTAATCTCACACGCTAGTAAAGTAATGCTTAAAATTCTCCAGGCCAGGCTTCAGCAATATGTGAACCGTGAACTTCCTGATGTTCAAGCTGGCTTTAGAAAAGGCAGAGGAACCAGAGATCAAATTGCCAACATCCGCTGGATCATGGAAAAAGCAAGAGAGTTGCAGAAAAACATCTATTTCTGCTTTATTGACTATGCCAAAGCCTTTGACTGTGTAGATCACAATAAACTGTGGAAAATTCTGAAAGAGATGGGAATACCAGACCACCTGATCTGCCTCTTGAGAAATCTGTGTGCAGGTCAGGAAGCAACAGTTAGAACTGGTCATGGAACAACAGACTGGTTCCAAATAGGAAAAGGAGTACGTCAAGACTGTATATTGTCACCCTGTTTATTTAACTTATATGCAGAATACATCATGAGAAATGCTGGATTGGAAGAAATAGAAGTTGGAATCAAGATTGCTGGGAGAAATATCAATAACTCAGATATGCAGATGCCACCACCCTTATGGCAGAAAATGAAGAGGAACTAAAAAGCCTCTTGATGAAGGTGAAATTGGAGAGTGAAAAAGTTGACTTAAAGCTCAACATTCAGAAAATTAAGATCATGTCATCTGGTCCCATCACGACATGGGAAAAAGATGGGGAAACAGTGGAAACAGTGTCAGACTTTATTTTTGTGGGCTCCAAAATCACTGCAGATGGTGACTGCAGCCATGAAATTAAAAGACGCTTACTCCTTGGAAGGAAAGTTATGACCAACCTAGATAGCATATCGGAGAAGGCAATGGCACCCCACTCCAGTACTCTTGCCTGGAAAATCCCATGGAAGGCTGCAGTCCATGGAGTCACTGAGGGTCGGACACGACTGAGCGACTTCACTTTCACTTTTCACTTTCATGCTTTGGAGAAGGAAATGGCAACCCACTCCAGTGTTGTTGCTTGGAGAATCCCAGGGATGGGACACCCTGGTGGGCTGCCGTCTATGGGGTCGCACAGAGTCGGACACGACTGAAGTGACTCAGCAGCAGCAGATAGCATATTCAAAAGCAGAGACATTACTTTGCCAACAAAGGTTCGCCTAGTCAAGGCTATGGTCTTTCCTGTGGTCATGTATGGATGTGAGAGCTGGACTGTGAAGAAGGCTGAGCGCCGAAGAATTGATGCTTTTGAACTGTGGTGTTGGAGAAGACTCTTGAGAGTCCCTTGGACTGCAAGGAGATCCAACCAGTCCATTCTGAAGGAGATCAGCCCTGGGATTTCTTTGGAAGGAATGATGCTAAAGCTGAAACTCCAGTATTTTGGCCACCTCATGCAAAGAGTTGACTCATTGGAGAAGACTCTGATGCTGGGAGGGATTGGGGGCAGGAGGAGAAGGGGACGACAGAGGATGAGATGGCTGGATGGCATCAGTGACTCGATGGATGTGAATCTGAGTGACCTCCAGGAGTTGGTGATGGACAGGGAGGCCTGGCGTGCTGCGATTCATGGGGTCGCAAAGAGTCGGACACGACTGAGTGACTGATCTGATCTGATCATATTACCGTGAAATAAGCATGTGTGTGACATAGTGTTCTTGGGCTTAAACCGGCGACCCTCTCCAGTACTCTTGCCTGGAAAATCTCATGGACGGAGGAGCCTGGTGGGCTGCAGTCCATGGGGTCGCTAAGAGTCGGACACGACTGAGCGACTTCACTTTCACTTTTCACTTTCACGCATTGAAGAAGGAAATGGCAACCCACTCTAGTGTTCTTGCCTGGAGAATCCCAGGGACGGGGGAGCCTGGTGGGCTGCCGTCTATGGGGTCGCACAGAGTCGGACACGACTGAAGTGAGTTAGTAGTATCCCCAGTAAGAGAATGGATATTCAGGATGTGCTTAAGATTTACAGTGCAGGGTCTGGAAAAGTATTTGCATTTTGGACAAAGACAGGAACCAGGATTAAAGTATACCCATGTATTTATAAAAGAAAAATGAGACACAATATTAAACCCAAGAATAACAGACAAGCCATCGCCTATAGTCTATAAATTCATTAAATGCAATACAACAACAAAAAAGGGCTTTATTATTCTTTGTAAATCACATCAAGTTTCATAACAATGATTAAAACCCTGGCCTCTGGACTCAAATTCTTTGGGTTAAAATACCAAGTGTCTAGCTTTGAGACCCTGGGAAAGTCATTTCACTGCTCTGTGCTTCAGTTTCCTATCATGAAAAACTCAGATAATAATGAAACTGCTTCATAAAGTTATTGTGAAGATTATCGATTTAATGCATTGATTCATGTTAACTATTCAGTTAAGTGTTAGCCATTTGCTGTTGTTAGCCATAAGTCGTGTCCAACTCTTTTGTCACCCAATGGACTCTAGCCTGCCAAGCCCCTCTGTCCAGGGGATTTCCCAGGCAAGATTATTGGAGTAGGTTGTCATTTCTTCCTCCAGAAGATATTCCTGACCCAGATATTGTACCCGAGTCTCCTGCATTGGCAGGCAGGTTCTTTACCACTGATCCCCCAGGGAAGACCTAAATGTTAGACATTAATATCTTTTATAACATCATCCTCAATAGATATTTATTAAATAAATGAACAGTGAGGTATTAAATTCATTTTTCAGGTTTATCTGTATTAGATCAATGGTATTTGAAATATTTAATATGAAAAATATTTATATAAAATGTTAATTAAAAACATGCTTACAAAAACAAACAAAAAAAGCAGTGCCCTATAAGAAAACTGAGACAGGACTTGCTTCATTCCCTATCACACTGTTCTCAGAGAGACAGTAGTCTTGAAGCAGGATCTTATTTCCCTTTCCCTGTACTGAATTCAGTTGTTAGTCCACCAAGAAGTGAAAGTCAAAGTCACTCAGTCATGACCGACTCTATGGAATTCTCCAGGCCAGAATACTGGAGTATGTAGTGTTTCCCTTTTCCAGGGGACCTTCCCAACCCAGAAATTGAACCCAGGTCTCACTCAGTGCAGGCAGATTCTTCACCAGCTGATCCCCAAAGGATGCTCAAGAATACTGGTGTGGGTAGGCTATCCTTTTTCTAGCAGATCTTCCCGACCCAGGGATCGAACTGGAGTCTCCTGCATTGCAGGTGGATTCTTTACCAACTGAGCTATTAAGGAAGCATTAGACCACCAAGGCTAGAAGCAAAGTTCCCTGATTCTTACCCCGTTTGAAAGCAAAAATGTTTCAAGGAGGCAAAGACTGCAAATCAGATACAAATTTTATTATTAAGAGACACAGCACAATAAATGGAAGGATACCCAGAGAAGCAGTTTATTTCTTTAAATCAGCACAGAAATACACCCCCAGAGAGGAGTGCTGATGTCCTGAATGAGGAGCACAGTAAAAAAGTGATTTAAATCATATACATAGGACAGTCCTTCTGGGTCTTTGCTTACACTTGGCCAGTTAACTTTTTCTTTTATCACACCTGATTGGTCCTAGGATCCTCACCAAGACGCATACAGAATTTTTGCTAAGATGGATGCCATCACAAATCAGTGGGTGCGTGCCCATACTTATTTTGGGATGGCACCCCCTCCCTTCTCGACTCCCAAGAAGCCTCCCTGCACATGTGCAGACACGGAAGTCTTCCTTGATCTCAGGAGTGGGCACTTTATCTCTTTACTTCAGCAGAAATCAGCTTCTGCCTCTAGCTCCTTGGAGTTTCTGGGTGAGAACAAAACTTCAATTTTACTCCACTTGACCAACACCAGCTATCCAGTCCAGGGGCAGGGCTCATCTATCTCCTACTTCAAAACCACAAAAAAGATAAAGTCATACAATATGGAAAAGTCTCAGGACAAATCGTATGCTGCTTAATATAAGACATACTAAACTCTTACTATGTCTGTATATACCCTTTAGTGAACTGTTGATTTATTCCTTTTTCTTATTTTTCTTGGATATTCAATCTGTATGGTGTTTCACATTATATACATATCACTGTCTATGTTGTTGGAATAAAGGTACTTTTTTCTCTTGATATCAAGGAAATCTTACAGGGGCTGGAATTTTGCCAAACCGAAGAAGTTATTCTTCATCACATTGTCTTTGAGAACATTTGAGCTTAGTAGATCATTTTCCCACAATATCCATTTCATTGCTTTTAGTCTCTTTTTTACTTAAATATCTATATCTATATCTATCTATTATATACACACTTTATGGCACCGCTAGTGCTGTGGCACTACTACTCTTTGTTGTGGCAATGCTACTCTTCCTTGAGGTGCACTGGCTCCTCATCTTGGTGGCTTCTCCTGTTGCTGAGCATGGGTTCTAGGTGCACAGGCTTCAATAGTTGTGATGAATGGACTTAGTTGCCAAGTGGCATATGGGATCTTCCAGGAGCAGTGCTCAAGCCTGTGTCCCTCAGGTTGGCAGACAGATTCTTAACCACTGGATCATCAGGGAAGCACTCTCTCTTACTTTTTAATTTATTTTTAAAAATACATGGCAGAAAGACTAATACCTAAAGGGAACCCCTAGTTTATTGGTTCATGGAAAACTTAGGAAGTGGAATTTCTGGGTACCATTTATACAGTCTTTAGGAGAAAGAGAATCTGATTTGAGCAGCCTCAATTGTAATGACACAGGCAGGTAGTTCTAGATGAGAAGTGCATGGTAGTAACACAGCCCAGGAGGATTTGGTATGTGTCTGCCCTGCGGCTTGAGAGCAGTTCCTAAAGCAGAGGCAGCTGGGCTTATACATTAAAGTGACATAACACAGAGGTCAGAATTCAGTCAACAGATAATATTAAGAAATTTGTTTGAATTCACAGGAAGCCTTGGCAACAAATTAATCAAATGCAAGAAAGAACATACAAAAAAGGATTCTCTGTGGACTGAAGTGCAATATGTAGCAGGAAAGCCACCTTGTTCCTCAGCATCCTTGACACCATCTCTAATCACTCCCCATCTTGCTTATCCCTCTGCCCCAGTGGCTTCCTTGTTTGCATTTGAACATGTGAAACAAATATATTCCTCAGATCCATGGCAGTGGCCATTCCCTTTGCCAGGCACATGCTCCTCCTGACATCATACTATATCATTCTCTCTCCTTCTTGAGGTACCTGCTGAATTATTATCTGTTTGCCAGCCTTATTTGAACACAGCACAATAATATCTCCTACCAAGATTTATTTTATATACATGGATTTGTTTCCTTCATAGCATTTGTCACCATCTGACATAATTATTTGCATATCATTTTCACCATCATTGGATGGTGGGTATTTATTTTTAAGCACCCTATGCTTATTGCCTATGTGTTCTTGGAACGTGGTTGGCACTTGAAATATGTTCCTCAAATACATGCAAGAATTTCTTCTTACAGTTGCAGCATATATGATATTTTTGAGAATATGCTGAGAATGTGGCAAAATTTCCTATGCAGAGATTAAATGAGTGTGGCATAATCTCAAGAAGAACTTATCTATAACCAATTAAAATCAATCTTGACTGAAAAATAAAAATTGTTCAGGTTAAGTAATATGGGTATTGCCCATTGGTGTGAAAATTATTCATGTTCTGTTCTGACACCTTTCTTAATAACTCAGTGATGTATTTTGCATCAGTGCTTCTGGCTGGTGATCCCCTTGTTAAATTAGTATCCTCCATAATGCAATCTCTTCACCTCAGTGAAAGAATAAAACATTTCAACCCGTGCATCTCGCTCAGATGTCTCTTTATTTTATTGTAGGAGCTTAGGAATATACATTAGTTCTGCAGCTACCCACAGCTTAAACTTAAGTGCAAAAGCCTCAGTGATGTACATAGGTGTCACACTCATGATGGGCCCATTTCTCTAGAGTTTCAGGAATAAAAACATAAACGAAGTTCAGAAGAGTCCCTGTGTGATGACAGGAATAAAATGGACAGATCCTGGGTGTGATGAAGTGCTCTCGACTGCACAGTTCAAAGCCTTGGAACTAAAAATTGTGGTTCTTTGATCATTGTAAAATCAGCTTTGCTCTACCCATTTACTTCCTGGGATTTTTATATTTTTAATTAAAATTCTTTATGCAGTGTCAGTAACTCATTAAGCTTTCTCCTCAGTCTAATATAAAGCCAGGTTTTGTGTTTTTTTTTGTATATTTTTAAATTTACAAACTTTGCCTACCTTTGCGTAGAAATATATGGAAATTTTCAATACTTTATATGGTGAGACATCAATTTATCAATGATAATTTCTGTTTTGCCATTTTTCTTAATAACATGGTGATGCATTTTGCACCCCAAATAATTTTTTCTTTTTTTCCCAAAAGAGTAGTTGTTGTTATATTACTCATTTTAAGAAATACAATTAAAAACCAAAATAATTTGTAGAATTTTTTACTAGAGGAAAATCTGAGACCATGATTTTTTTCACTTTTGTGTAAATCATTCCTTTGTATGTCATATTTTAACTGTTTGTTCTGATAGAGTGGAAGTGTTAGTCTCTCAGTTGTGTCCAACTTTTCTGACCCCATGAACTATAGCCTGTCAGGTTCCTCTGTCCATGTAAATTTCCAGGCAAGAGTACTAGAGTCAGCAACTATTTGTAGACTTAAATAATAGTGTGTGTATATGTGGGCATTGAGTTTTATTCTCCTCAAAAGGATCCTATTCTCTTATTCAGCTCCATGTCCACAGTGCCTGCTTGAGTAACTGTTGAAATGGTCACCAAATACACGTCAGCAGGTGGAGTCTACACTGAAATAAATTTGAGTAAATAAAATTTATTTAATGTTACTTATGATACTTAATATGGCTTTTGAGTTAGAGAAAACATGAATACAAAGAAAATTGTTAAATTTGCTTTGTATTACTAAGTGAAATATTTATCATGCTATACATCCACGCATTGAAGTATGGAAGATCAATGTCCCAGTGAAAGGATGTGTTTCACTGGGGTGATGGTTTGATATGCTTAAGTTGTTTCTATTCAATTTTCTTACTGATTTCATCTTGAAATATTTCAATGATGCTTGTAGATGCTACTCTTTCCATTGCTCTAAACAAAATTAAAATTTTTATGATCATTAAATGTTCAGTGATTAACAGTATGAATGCCATTCATTATTACATATAATAGATATATAATATATACTATATAATATACAATACATATTGTATATTATATAGTATATATACTATATACAATATATACTGAATAATGTATTATCATAATATTCAGATCAGATCAGATCAGATCAGTTGCTCAGTCGTGTCCGACTTTTTGCGACCCCATGAACTGCAGCACGCCAGGCCTCCCTGTCCATCACCAACTCCTGGAGGTCACTCAGACTCACATCCATCGAGTCAGTGATGCCATCCAGCCATCTCATCCTCTGTCATCCCCTTCTCCTCCTGCCCCCAAACCCTCCCAGCATCAGAGTCTTCTCCAATGAGTCAACTCTTTGCATGAGGTGGCCAAAATACTGGAGTTTCAGCTTTAGCATCATTCCTTCCAAAGAAATCCCAGGGCTGATCTCCTTCAGAATGGACTGGTTGGATCTCCTTGCAGTCTAAGGGACTCTCAAGAGTCTTCTCCAACACCACAGTTCAAAAGCATCAATTCTTTGGTGCTCAGCCTTCTTCACAGTCCAGCTCTCACATCCATATATGACCACAGGAAAGACTATAGCCTTGACTAGGCGAACCTTTGTTGGTAAAGTAATGTCTCTGCTTTTGAATATGCTATCTAGGTTGGTCATAACTTTCCTTCCAAGGAGTAAGCGTCTTTTAATTTCATGGCTGCAGTCACCATCTGCAGTGATTTTGGAGCCCAGAAAAATAAAGTCTGACACTGTTTCCACTGTTTCCCCATCTATTTCCCATGTAGTGATGGGACCAGATGCCATGATCTTAGTTTTCTGAATGTTGAGCTTTAAGCCAACCTTTTCACTCTCTACTTTCACTTTCATCAAAATGCTTTTTAGTTCCTCTTCACTTTCTGCCATAAGGGTGGTGGCATCTGCATATCTGAGGTTATTGATATTCCTCCCAGCAGTCTTGATTCCAATTTGTGTTTCTTCTAGTCCAGCATTTCTCATGATGTACTCTGCATATAAGTTAAATAAACATGATGACCATATAGAGGCTTGACGTACTCCTTTTCCTATTTGGAACCAGTCTGTTGTTCCATGACCAGTTCTAACTGTTGCTTCCTGACCTGCACACAGATTTCTTAAGAGGCAGATCAGGTGGTCTGGTATTCCCATCTCTTTCAGAATTTTCCACAGTTTATTGTGATCTATACAGTTAAGGGCTTTGGCATAGTCAATAAAGCAGAAATAGATGTTTTTCTGGAACTCTCTTGCTTTTTCCATGATCCAGTGGATGTTGGCAATTTGATTTCTGGTTCCTCTGCTTTTTCTAAAACCAGCTTGAACATCAGGAAGTTCATGGTTCACATATTGCTGAAGCCTGGCTTGGAGAATTTTGAGCATTACTTTACTAGCGTGAGAGATGAGTGCAATTGTGTGGTAGTTTGAGCATTCTTTGGCATTGCCTTTCTTTGGGATTGGGATAAAAACTGATCTTTTCCAATCTTGTGGCCACTGCTGAGTTTTCCAAATTTGCTGGCATGTTGAGGGCAGCACTTTCACAGCATCATCTTTCAGGATTTGGAATAGCTCCACTGGAATTCCATCACCTCCACTAGCTTTGTTCGTAGTGATACTTTCTAAGGCCCGCTTGACTTCACATTCCAGGATGTCTGGCTCTAGGCCAGTGATCACACCATCATGATTATCTGGGTCGTGAAGATGTTTTTTGTACAGTTCTTCTGTGTATTCTTACCACCTCTTCTTAATATCTTCTGCTTCTGTTAGGTCCATATCATTTCTGTCCTTCATCGAGCCCATCTTTTCATAAAATATTCCTTTGGTATCTCTGAGTTTCTTGAAGAGATCCCTAGTCTTTCCCATTCTGTTGTTTTCCTCTATTTCTTTGCATTGATCGCTGAAGAAGGCTTTCTTATCTCTTCTTGCTATTCTTTGGAACTCTGCATTCAGATGTTTATATCTTTCCTTTTCTCCTTTGCTTTTTGCTTCTCTTCTTTTCACAGCTATTTGTAAGGCCTCCTCAGACAGCCATTTTGCTTAGGATTGTTTACATTTGTGTGTGTGTTTGTGTGTGGTGTGTGTGTGCACACTCATTTGTTTATGACTCTTTGCAATCCCATGTACTACAGCCGCAAGATTCCAATGTCTATGGAGTTTTCCAGACAAGAATACTGGAGTGCGTTGCCATTTCCTTCTCCAAACGATCTCCCATCCCAGGGATTAAACCCAAATCTCCTGCATTGCAGATGGATTCTTTACCACTGAGCCACAAAGAAAGCAGAGGCCCTGTGAGTCCCACCCATATCACCTTGATCCTTTAAATTTCTGAGGGTTTCAGTACAACGGTCAACAGTTACCTCCTAAATCTCTTTAGCTGGCATCTTTACCTGACCAACAAAATCTCTTTGCGTACTTGCATAGTTATCTGACAGTGACAGTGGTATAATAATTGCAGTGGTATAATAATTCTTCAGGATAGGAATTCTACATTTTCATTTATTTTCTTGGGCTCCAAAATCAGGGTGGATGGTGACTGCAACCATGAAATTAAAAGATACTTCAGCCTTGAAAAAAAAAAAAAAAAAAAGCTCTGACAAACCTAGACAGTGTATTAAAAAGTAGAGACATCACTTTGCTGACAAAGGTTCCTATAGTCAAAGCTATGGTTTTCCAATAGCCATGTACAGATGTGAGAATTGAACCAGAAAGAAGGCTGAGCACTCAAGAATTGATGCTTTAGAACTGTGGAGCGGGAGAAGACCCCTGATAGTCCCTTGGAATGCAAGATCAAACCAGTCAATCTTAAAGGAAATCAACCCTGAATATTCATGGGAAGGACTGATACTGAAGCTGAAGCTCCAACATTTTGCCACCTTATGCGAAAAGCCAACTCATTAGAAAACACCCTAATGCTGGGAAAGACTGAATGCAGGAGGAGAAGGGGATGACAGAGGATGAGATGGTTGGATGACATCACTAACTCAAGGGACACGAGTTTGAGCAAACTCTGGGAGATAGTGAAGGACAGGGAAGCCTGGAGAGCTACAGTCCATGGGGTCACAAAGAGTCAGACATAAGTTAGCAACTGAACAACAACAATATGAATTAGATTCTCCTGACATCTAACCTGGTCCCCTGGGAACAGAGTATCATAAGAATAATTTCTTGTCTAACTAGACCAGTGCCCACAGGGAAGTGTGCTCAGAGGTTGGAGTAATAATGGAAACAGTGCCTAATGAGCAGACACGGGGAGCAGTAAGTATCTCCTCTGCTGCAGTCCCTCAGTCTATACAACCTAGAGCTTCACAGGACATGGGTTGTTGGTTTTGAAGTCCTACATCTGAATAAGGACCAATGCTTCCCTCTTTACTTCTGACCTGCCTGGGAAGAGAGCTCCAGTCCATCATTCACCGTCCAGGGAGGAATTTGAATATCCACACAGGAATTTTCTCCTTATAGTCCCCATCTAGGTGAGTGTGAGAGTTCTACAGGTACTTAAGAAAGGTTCAGAGAGAATAGAAGTAGAAAACTTTTACCTGAGGTCACCCAAGTGCCAAATCATCTTATACCAGAGCAGAGATATTAGTCATGCTGTTTTGCTAGGTTGACTAAGTATAATTTGTTTATTTAATATTCAGGGGAGAAGTGTCTGATAGACTCAGCAACACAAGAGTCTTTACTGACAATTAAGTGATGGGAATGGAAGTTTGATTCAGAGACATGAATGAAGGAGGAATTGGGAGCTCAAACTGGTTCTGGTAAAGTAGAGCAGATTAGAAGTTTATAGTTACGGAGAAAAAGAAATCTAGGTTTGGAGGCATGAGTGGTGAAACATACACCTTTTTTCAGCATTCTAAGATGGGATATATTTGGCGTCTTCCATTTTTTCCCACGTCTATTGAATTAGGTACTGCCTTGGAACAGAGTTCTTGAGACACACATTTTACAGTATCTTCTCTCACATTGAGTGTTCACATGAAAAAGCTGTATTTGATATGCAAGATGGTATACTACTGAGCTTTAGTATTTAACTCTTGGTTACCAAGTGGTGGGAAGGCAATAGAGACATTTGTGAGGTAGAAGAAAATAATCAGCCAAACTCATCACAAGTTATACTCATTCACTTAGTGACATGAAATAAGTATTTTAAGTTTTGTATACACATTGAATAAATTTGTCTACCAACTTAGAAGAATCTATACCTCTTCCCTCACTTTTTGTGTAAAGATATTAACAGTTAGAATGGGTTTGTAGTCTCACTAAATAAAAACAGCTGATAGACAATAGTTCCAAGATTCAAACAGGGGTTTTCTGACTCAAAAACTTTTCATTTAAAATCATTTAGAACCTCTATACCACTTGCGTTTAAAATCCTCATCTATTGTTGAACATTGTATATTTTCTGTTGTAAATTGTGGACTAATTCCCTTTGCTCCTTTTCCTAGTAGAGTTCAGTTAGTAAAATGCGTTATCATTATAAAGATAATGATTCATGTTTCCTTTGATAAAGTCCTTTCTGTTACCTTATTAAGTATTCTGGGCATCAAAGGAGTATAACTGCGTTTAGGATGTTGCTGGAAGCAAGGAATCTCTCTTTTTCACTGTCTTCCAGAGATTGCCTGAGCTTATTAGATCTTGTTTTGCAAATAAATGGGTTCAGAATGGGGGTCACCATAGTGTAGATCACTGAGGCCGTCTGCTGCTGCTGCTGCTAAGTCGCTTCAGTCGTGTCCGACTCTGTGCGACCCCATAGATGGAAGCTCACCAGGCTCCCCTGTCCCTGGGATTCTCCAGGCAAGAACACTGGAGTGGGTTGCCATTTCCTTCTCCAATGCATGAAAGTGAAAAGCCAAAGTCAAGTCGCTCAGTTGTGTCCGACTCTTAGCGACCCCACGGACTGGAGCCTACCAGGCTCTTCCGTCCATGGGATTTTCCAGGCAAAAGTACTGGGGTGGGGTGCCATTGCCTTCCCCGACTGAGGCCGTCAGACTTATCCAAAAAGATGAAATACCTGTGGAACTGAGATACACATACTCCAAGGACAGTGCTCTAGGGCAAGGCAACCACCAAGAGGTGGGATCTATAGGCAGTGTTTATTTTCCTCCACATGTTCCAATCTTTCTTCTCTCAGTTTTTTTTTTTTTTTTTTTTCTTTTTCGTGTCCAGGGATCAAACCTGGGTCTCTCACATTACAGGAAGATTCTTTACCATGTAAGCTACCAGGGCAATCCAGCATAAATTTTCTTTTCAGAGAAGGCAAAAAAAGAGCTCATATTAAACGGAATGCCACTTCCTCAAGAGGCTTGCCAACTTTAATTTACATACTATTTCTACATTCTTTAAGATAAAGATAATTTGCTATTAATATATAGCGCAATGTCCTAATTATTGTGACTGGAAGTAGGAAAAGCCAAGAAGTAACAAACTGAGCAGACCACAATGTGCTTTATTTTTGTGTGTGTCTGTGTCTGTGTGTTTGCAATGAGCATTTCTCTGGGCAGTGATACTTGAGTTTATTATGTACTCCAAAATGGACAAATCCTGCAATGTTAACAGCAGAAGGGCATAAGGAGTGGATCCACTTCTACTCAGAGTAATGAATTAAAACAATAACAACAAAAAATAGGAGAGGAACAGCATGTGAATTAAGGGCTCAGCTGTAGCAAGGAGGTCGCCTTGTTCCTCAGCAGCCTCTGACACCATCTCTCATAACTCTTCCTCTTGCTTATTCCCCTAGACACTTTGGCTTCCTTTTAAGTCTAGAATTTGAAACAAGTGACATACTTAGGACCTTTGCACTGACTCTTCCTCCAACAGGGCACACTCTTTCACCCGGTAATTTTGTGTCTCTGCTTTGTCTTTCTTCAGGCTTCTTTTCAAATTTCTTCTAGTTTGCAGATCTTCTTCAACTCCCATTAAAATGTAACACCTCCATTCATTCTATTTATACTTATTTTTTCCCCTAAAACCTATCACCAGGTATATGCTTTTTGTTTGCTAATTTATGTTCTTTCTTTATTATTTATCACTGGGAGTCTTGTCAGTATCCTATAATTTTAGCCCAGAATACAGTCAATTGTTTAATAGTTAATTTATGTCTGACTCTTTTGCAATCTTATGGACAATAGCCTGCCAGTCTCCTCTATGCATGGGGTTTCCCAGACAAGAATACTTGAGTAGGTTGCCATTCCTTCTCCAGGGGATCTTCCTGACCCAGGTATCGAACCCTTATCTATTGCACTGGCAGATGGATTCTTTAGCACTGAGCCACCTGAGAAGGCTGAGACACAGTTTTCAACATAAATACCTCAAATGTATGAAATAATCTTGCATTTAAACTGTGTAATAAGATTACCTGTTGGTGGAAAATCTGCCTATGGGAATTTCTATTCATTGTTGTCACAGCTTCCCTGGTGGCTCAGACCATAAAGAGTCTGCCTGCAATACAGGAGACCTGGGTTCAATCCCTGAGTCAGAAAGATCTACTGGAGAAGGGAATGACAACCCATTCCAGTATTCTTGCCTGGAGGATCCCATGAACGGAGGAGACTGGTGGGCTGCAGTCTATGGGGTCGCCAAGAGTCAGATATGACTGAACTGAAATGAACTGATAACACTTACGATGTCACAGAAGGCCATTTAAAATGACTGTATATAATTTACAGCATTTCACGATGCTAAGGTCTATATGTGTAAAAATTAGTCATTTTCCTTTCTGTCCTAGTAGTGATCACTACCACATGGTACCAGGCAACAATACACAAATTTCAGAATTTGTTCTTCTGGGATTTTCAAAGGAACCAGAATTGCAGCTCATCATATTTGGATTTTTCCTCTCCATGTATCCGATCACTGTGTTTGGAAATCTGCTCATCATCCTGGCCATTATCTCAGATTCCCACCTCCACACCCCCATGTACTTCTTCCTCTCCAACCTGTCCTTTGTAGACATCTGTTTCGTCTCCACCACTATTCCAAAGATGCTGCAGAATATAATAACTCAAATCAAAGTCATTACCTATGAAGACTGCCTCACCCAGATGTATTTTTTCCTATTGTTTGTACAGTTGGACAACTTCCTTCTGACTGTGATGTCCTATGACCGCTTCATAGCCATCTGCCACCCCCTGCACTACACAGTCATCATGAACCCTGTTCTCTGTGGACTGCTGGTGCTGATATCATGGCTAATAGGTGCCTTGAATTCCTTGTTACAAAGCTTACTGGCATTATGACTGTCTTTCTGTACTGTCTTGGAAATCCCCCACTTTTTCTGTGAGTTCAAAGAGGTGATCCAACTTGCCTGTTCTAATACCTTTCTCAATAATGTGATGATGTATTTTGCAATTGTGCTGTTTGGTGGTGGTCCATTCATTGGGATATGTTATTCTTACCCTAAGATAGTTTTCTCCATATGTGGAATCTCATCAGCTAGGGGGAAGTATAAAGCATTTTCCACCTGTGTGTCTCACCTCTCAGTCGTCTCCTTGTTTTATTGTACAGGCTTAGGAGTGTACCTTATCTCTGCTGCTACCCATGGCTCATACTCAAGTGCAACAGCCTCTGTGATGTACACAGTGGTCACACCCATGCTGAATCCCTTCATCTACAGTCTGAGAAATAAAGACATAAAGTGATTTCTAAGAAGTATCTTTGGGATGGCAGCTATAAAAGGGTCAGTTTTCCTGGGGCTGAAGAAGTGTCAGCTATTACAGCACTCAAAGCATTAGAGGCAGAAATTGTGATTCTTGATCAGATTGCAGAAGGAGCTCTTATTCCTTATATTTATTTCCTGGTCTTTCTATTTCTTTGATTTCAACTTCTCCATATAATTTAAGTAAGTCACTTGATTAAGCTTTCTCTTCTATCTGGTATATGAATATCTTTCCTTACTTCTCTAAGTTTCTTAATTTTTTTTTTCTGAAATTGGATAAGAAATATTTGAAAATTTCCATTTATTTCATGGAAAAATTTTTGTCCTCATTTTCTTTCCCTTTAAATGAGAGCTATCTTCCCAATTAACTTGTTTTACATTTTCCATAAATGAGTTGTATCATTTATGAGTTGAGTTGTATCACTCACATAGAAAGACCACATTAAGCAGATAGAGTAACCTATATAATTCCGTTGCAGAGTGAAGTCCAAAACAGTTTGTTATTTTGAGTCTCTCATTTTTTGTCTATATCATAACCTTATTTCCATGATATCTTTATAATATCAACTTTATTCATACTATTGAGTTTTATAACTGCTCTTCTGGGGTTATATGCTGCTTGTTCAACCTGTGTCCCTAATTTCTACCATAATCACCTATTAAAAATCATCATCAAATATGTATCTCCCAGTAAAATCTATATTGAAATGCAAATGTGAATAAATATACTGACCTAATATGGTCTTTGTGCTCCAAAATCACTTCTAATGGTGACTGCAGCAATGAAATTAAAAGACTCATGCTCATTGGAAGAAAAGTTATGAAAAATCTAGACAGCATATTACGAAACAGAGACATTACTTTGCCGACAAGGTCCATGTAGTCAAAGCTATGGTTTTTCAGTAGTTATATATGAATGTAAGAGTTGAACCATAAAGAAAGCCAAGCACTAAAGAACTGATGATTTCAAACTGTGGTGTTGGATAGGACTCCTGAGAGTCCTTTAACAGCAAGGATATCAAGCCAGCCAGTCCTAAAGGAAACCAACCCTGAATATTCACTGGAAGGACTGATGCTGAAGCTGAAGCTCTAATACTTTGGTTACCTGATGTGAAGAGCAGAGTCATTGGAAAACATCCTGATTCTGGGAAAGATTGAAGGCAGGAGAAGCGGATGACAGGATTAGATGGTTGGATGGATGGCATCACCAACTCAATGGACATGAGCTTGAGCAAACGCCAGTACATGGTGAAAGGTACATGGTGAAGGACCGAGAAGCCTGGCCTGCTGCAGTTCATGGGGTCACAGAGTCAGACATAACATCAACTGAACAATAGCAACAGTATGGTCTTATTGTCACAGATATCCTTAAATATGTCAGCAAAATTTCAACCTTACATGTAAAAAAATTCTATCTATACATCTACTCATTGAAAAGTGGAAAACTGGTTTCCAAGAAAGAGGGAGTCTATACATTGGAGTTAGTGATTGGTTGGTGTGTTTTATCATTGTTTTCCTGGATCACTCAATTTTGACTTTAGAATTTCCTCTGTTGCTCTGAACAAAGGATCTTCACTTTTCTAAATTTCATCATAATCACTAAAGAATCATGAGCAGTGAATGAAGAATATCAAGCTGAATGATTTCATATGTCCTTCCTCCTCAGGAACCTTCAGTCTTCATGATCAAAGGATGACTCACAAGCAAGCTGAAGTTTCTACGTAGTCATGTGATTCCAGATCACCATTTACTTTGGCAAAACATGCATATCCTTCCAACGATTCCAAGTTTCTTAGAACAGAACTTAAATTTCCTCATTAAGGAGAAACCAATGAACCAACTGATAATCTAGCTATCTGAAACAAGTTTAAATAATGATCATGGATATTGTCCCCAAATCAAAATGTATGGCAAAAATAAAAAGCAATGGATTGTTATGTGTGCTCTCATTACTGTTTGCTTTGTTGTTTCAGTTAGCTATTGCTGCATAACAAGCTATCCTAAATCATATAGTTTATTACAATACCTTTCTTATCAAGTGAAATTATATGGCTGGAGGTGCTCTGATCACTATGCAGATGCTCATAAGTTCATATAGCTGAGTACAACATTGTGTACATTGTGTATGATCCTATCATCCCAATGTGCTCACTCCATACCTGTGTGCTCACCTCACATCAGTTAATTCAAGAATAGATTTTCAACAAATCCTCAGGAGATGAGCCATGCTATTTATATCTATATTAGATACTGGTGTGTCCCACATGTATCATCTTGATTCTTTCCATATATGAGATTTCTCAGCCCAACTACAAACTGCCAGCTTCTGGAGTTCTTTGCCCAAAAGCTTTATTTGACAATCAACTTTGCCTGGTCTGCCAACTTGCATGACTATCTAGTAGTTGCAGTGAAATAATACCCCCTGCAATGTACGTCTTTTCATACAGCAAATCCATACCTGACCTCTAGAAATTGATTACTATTTCATGCAAACACGTAAAATATTACATGTTTTGCTGCTTCTATGTTAGTCTTTTCCAGGCAAGTTGTTTCTCACGTCTGCCTTCATGACTCTCATTGAGGATGTCTGTCTTTCTTTATGTTTCAAGTTAGTTTCTCTGGCATCATGCCTCCCCTGAGGTGGAAGAGGTCAATGTCATGAACAATGTTTTGTCCTGTAATTTCTACCCCCCAAAAGTGAAAAGATATGAGTGACAGTCCAGATTCCCCAGCTGTGCAGTAGACCCAGTTATTATATGCCCATCCAGAAAACTGACATAAACTTCATGTCAAGGGGGTGGGGAGAGATTGGAATAACAGCAGCCAGGACTCTTGAAGGGCATCACAGATAAGCAGATTCTAACAACTGCATCATGAATTCTATCAGGAAATATTCTAAAACTGTTGATGGTTGTAGGTATCTAAGACTGTGCTAAAAATTGAATAATACATTTAAAATTGGTGAATTGTATAGCATATGAATCATATCTCAATAAAGCTATTTTTAAAAGTTCAAAAATCTTTAAAGAAAGAAAAAGGAAACTATAGTCCAATATATTGGATGAATATACATGAAAAATTTCTAAACAAGATAATTGCAAACCAACTTCTATGGAGCATTAAATGGATCATAACTGAGGATCACATGGGTTAATCTCTGGGACACAAGTGTGGTTCAACAAAAGCAAATCAATCTATGTAATACACCATATGAATGGAATTAAAGGTAAACATCATATGTTAATAACCATAGATGGATAAAAATCATTTGACAAAATTCAACATTCTTTAGTGATAAAAATTGTGCCAAAGTGAATATAGAAGGAATGAACCGCAACAGTAAAATGACCATATATGAAAAGCCCATAGATGACATTATACTGACTGGTAAAAAAATTGAAACCTTATTATTTAAGATCAGACACAAGACAAGAGTGTCCACTCTTACCTCTTCTATTCAACATAGTCCTGAAAGTTCTAGTTAGAGTACCTAGGAAAGAAAATAAAGGCATCTTAATTGGAAAGAAAAACATTAATTTGTCTGTTTGAAGATTATAAGTCTCTA
The DNA here is from genome assembly GCA_935064755.1 of Tragelaphus eurycerus. NCBI lineage: Eukaryota > Metazoa > Chordata > Mammalia > Artiodactyla > Bovidae > Tragelaphus > Tragelaphus eurycerus. The sequence continues at coordinate 124,358 of CAKXYN010000382.1, forward strand.
TATCTATCTATCTATCTATATAAAAACCTAAAGGCTCCATCAAAAAACATTAGAACACATAAACAAATTGAGTAAATTTGCAGGATAGAAAATCAATATGTAAAAATCAATTATGTCTATATACACCAACAATGCACAATCTAGAAAATAAAACTCTCAATTACAATAGCATCAAAAAGATGTAAAAATATTTAGAAATCAATTTAACCAAGAGGTCAAATTCCTATACACTAAACCATTTTAAGATTTTCATGATAGAAGTGGAAGTAGGCACAAATAAATGGAGCAATATCATATTTTCTTGGATCAGAATAATTAATATATATAAATGGTAGACAACAAATTAAATAATTAATTTCCTATCTTAAAAGGACATCACAATCTAAAACATATTTACATTTATGCAATGAGAAAATCTGTCATCTAAAAAGTGTGACTATCCCCCAATTGAATTTAAATTTCCTCTTCCACATAAGGTGAGATTACAACACACTATGTCTTTCCCCAGGGGAAGCTAAATGAATAAATTCAGAAAAGTAATATCAGTTTCTTGAACAAAAGTTTATTGGCTAAATGTCTATGGTGTTGGCGGCAGTTTAGTCGATAAGTCGTGTCTGAATATTCGTGACCTTACGTACTACAGGCTTCTCTGTCGATTGGATTCTCCAGACAAGAATACTGGAATGGGTTGCCATTTCCTTCTCCACCTGATCTTCCTGGACTAGGGACTGAACTGGTATCTTCTACACTGTAGGTTGATTACCGACTGAACCACCGGGGAAGTTGAATAAATATCTATAGCCAATTCCTAATGCAAATGTAAAATTACCACACTAATGATTTAAACAAACACATTTATGCTCCTACAATTCTGAAGGTTAAAAGACTGAAATGAGTCTCATTGGGTAAAGTCAAAATGATTGTGGTACTGGATTTCTTCTGGAAGCTATAATGAGGAACATATCTACTTTCCTATTCTGAGTAAATATTATAGAGGAAAAAAATCCAAATATATACCTTACGATTAACAAACATTTCAATGTGAGGAACTAAGTGATAATTCTAAACTTGTGATATAATTATAAAATTCCAAATGATTTTGGACAATGTGGCATGAAACTGAGGTGTGCAGAACTCAAGATTTATATCAAAGGAATAAAGTTCTCCTCCTTGTCCTTGTTAAAGAAAAAAGCAATTTTCTCTAGACAATTGTGTAGTAGCTGTGTCTCTACTACAAAATACTTTATAGACTCAAGGAGTCTAATCTATGCAAGTATGTAATGTAGTCTTAAATTTGGAGAAAATCTTAAGTCATGTTTGGGATGAGGTGCTGGAAGGCTAGACTGAATAATTCAGAATATACACGAGAAAGAACTATGATAATAAGCTTTGGATTCTCTTGACTCTAACCTGGTCTCTTGGAAACCCAGAATCTCCAGGATATTCCCTTCTGTATTCAGACTAGTGCCCCACTGGGAAATCATGTGCTTATGGTTTGGAGTAACAAGACAGAAATGTGCTAATAAGCAGACAAGGGGAGCTATAAATATCTCCTCTGCTGCATCCCTCAGCCTGTACAATCTTGGACTGCATGGGGCCTGTAGTTGCTCTTGGTGTCCTAAGTCTGGCTGGGAGACTCTTGCCACCCTCCTTCCTGCTGTCTTTTGAGGCGCCAGAGCGTCAGTCTCCATCATTAACCATCCAGGAGGAGTTTGGAGTTCCCCTCAGTGACCTTCCTCTCAGAGTTCCCAACCAGGTGAGTTGGCAAATCCAGGAGGTACTGCAGAAAAGTATCAGAGAAAAAAAAAAAAATCCAAGAACATATCCTTGAGGTCACCTGATATCCACTTGCTGGGCCCAACGCTAAGAGATTGCTATGTGTTTGCTTTTCGGATTAACTAATTAATATATTTATTTATCATGCCGAAAAGGGACGTGAGCATGAACCTTCACAGGGGTGACTGTTGACTATTAAGTGAAGGTAACCCTTTAGAGTCAAGAATGGCTGGCATATAGTGCTTCTAGTAAAAGCATTACTTATCTAAGAGGTTTTTCAGAAAAAGGAAGTAAATAAAAATCATTTGGTGTGGAGGTAGTCCAATGAATTGTGGGTATTTTTTTTTTTTTTTTAATTTTTAACATGGGCTACTTTTGAAGCATTTCTATATTTGTAAGAAAGATCCAGACCAATATATTGCTTGCAAATATTACTTTGTAATAAAAGTTCATGATACATTAATGTTAAATTATCTCTTTTTCACTCTGGGTATTCAGATTAAAAATATCCTTGAGAATTAAAAAGCAGAATGCTAAATAGCTTTATTTTGCAATTATTTTCCCATGAAGCTGAATACTATGTATGGATTACTTTTTCATTTGTATTCCCTATTATAGTCTATACAAAATCTTTACATTTGTGTAGAAAGAGTTGGAGAATTTTTATTCTTGTTTTTGATTACATTGTTCCAAACAAGGAACTGGAGATTTTCTACCAAATCTCTGTTGAAGACTGAGTTCTTTTATGAATGTACAGGTGTATATATGAGGAATTGTGAGTGTTTATTCATAGTGTGTGGTTGAAAATATCACTCAGTCCATTCTGTTTTCTTCATATATTTCCTTACTGAAAAATTGAGCTTTCACTTTAGTAATCTTGAAGATATTTGATAGAAACAAAAATGAAAGTGAATATTCTTCTGTATGTGTGGAAGCGTGCTCAGTCACTAGATCATCTCTGACTCTATAACCCTATAAACTGTAGCCCTCCAGGCTCCTCTGTCTATGGATTACCCTGACAAGGATATTGGAGTGGATTGCTATGCCCTCCTCCAGGGAATCTTCCCAAACAAGGGATTAAATCCTAATCTTTCATGCCTGTTGCATTGCATATACTTATATGACAGTGTATTTTTATATAGGATGAAAATAAAACTAGGCACTGCACTGCTTCTTCCATGAGTTTAAAATACCTTCCCTTATATCCTTACATTTCTAACTTTTTGGAAATTTAATCTGTAGCCAGAGACCCATGATGTTACTGTTGAGTTTTTATTATATTATTTTGCTGTATAAGTTAGTTTTGGATTCTTACTCAATTTTGCTGCATATGGTTGATTCAGTTCAGTTCAGTCACTCAGTCGTGTCCAACTCTTTGCGACCCCATGAACTGCAGCATGCCAGGCCTCCCTGTCCATCACCAACTCCTGGAGTTCACCCAAACCCATATCCATTGAGTCAGTGATACCATCCAACCGTGTCATCCTCTCTTACCCACTTCTCATCCTGCCTTCAATCTTTCCCAGAATCAGGGTCTTTTCAAATGAGTCAGCTCTTCACATCATGTGGCCACGGTATTGGAGTTTCAGCTTCAGCATCAGTCCTTCCAATTAATATTCAGGACTTATTTCCTTTAGGATGGACTCGTTGGATCTCCTTGCAGTCCAAGGGACTCTCAAAACTTTTCTCCAATACCACAGTTCAAAAGCATCAATTCTTCAGTTCTCAGCTTTCTTTATAGTCCAACTCTCACATCCGGACATGATCACTGGAAAAACGATAGCCTGGACTACACAGACCTTTGTTGACAAAGTATTGTCTCTGCTTTTCAATATGCTGTCTAGGTTGGTCACAACTTTCCTTCCAAGGAGTAAGCGTCTTTTAATTTCATGGCTGCAATCACCATCTGCAGTGATTTTGGAGCCCATACAAATAAAGTCAGCCACTGTTTCCACTGTTTCCCCATCTATTTGCCATCAAGTGATGGGAAATAGATGGGGAAACAGTGGAAACAGTGTCAGACTTTGTTTTTCTGCTCCAAAATCACTGAGATGTGACTAGCCAGAAATTAAAGAGCTACCTGAAGAAGTGACCAACCTAGATAGCATATCAAAAGCAGAGACATACTTGCCAACAAAGGTTTGCCAGTCAAGGCTATGCTTCCTGTGGAGAAGGGGAGAGAAGGGAGAGAAAAGATGTTGAATGGGGAGAGATGAGTGACGAGATAGGAAGGAGATCAGCTGGGATTCTTGGAAGGAATGATGTAGCTGACCCAGTATTTTGGCCACCTCATGGAAGAGTTGATACTGGAGAAGACTCTGATGTGGGAGGGATGAGGGAGGAGGAGAAGGGGAGACAGAGGATGAGATGGTGGATGGCATCAGTGACTCGATGGATGCGAGTCTGAGTGACCCTCCGGGAGCTGGTGATGGACAGGGAGGCCTGGTGTGTTGCAGTTCATGGGGTCGCAAAGAGTCGGACATGACTGAGTGACTGATCTGATCTGATCTGATCTGATGGGACCAGATGCCATGAACTTCGTTGTTTGGATGTTGAGCTTTAAGCCAACTTTTTCACCCTCTTCTTTCACTTTCATCAAGAGGCTCTTTAGTTCTTCACTTTATGCCATCAGGATGGTGTCATCTGCATATCTGAGGTTATTGATATTTCTCCTGGCAATCTTGATTCCAGCTTGTGCTTCCTCCAGCCCAGTGTTTCTCATGATGTACTTTACATATAAGTTAAATAAGCAAGGTGACAATATACAGCCTTGATGTACTCCTTTTACTATTTGGAACCAGTCTGTTGTTTCATGTCCAGTTCTAACTGTTGCTTCCTGATCTGCATAGAAACCACTAATTCTAGTCTAATTGAATTCTTACTGACAGTCTCTATATTATAAATTCTTTTTTCTTTTGAAACTTCTTTTCCTATAGAAGTATAATCTATATATAATCTATATATATTTGCATACATATTCATATACTTTTATTCAAATAAATAGAATTATGTGCATATTATGCACACTCTTTATATTTTAGTGCAGTCTTGTTTCTTCCTTGGGTCCACTGTTTCTTCTTATTAATTAATACCTCATGGACTTGCCTCCAGTCCACTAGTGTTTTGTTCATTCAGTATTTCAATGTCTGCCTAATATTCGATGCTATGGCTGTGTTACTCACATTTTGAGAACTCCTGGATTTTTCACTCCTGGACACTCTTTCACATTTTCTTTCATCATTTTCCCCTTTGCACATTCATCTTGCAGTGTCAGCTTTCTATTTATTGCTTAAACACTTGCATCAAGCAGCTTTCTCTTTGCCCTGTCATCCACAGGACTGAATGTGGTGACTCATCGCCACTGACAACCATTCTTTTGCAAATACGAAGGTGAGGCTAATCTTTTTGTATATATTATCAACCACCTCAGGAAGATAGATAACACTCTTCCCATTATTTGGGTAAACATGTAAAAATATAGAATGATTAAATTGTCTCTTATAGTTTAAATAGATACTTGTGATAGATCCAAGATTTGATGAAAGGTTTCTTAATTTCAAAAGTATGTGTTTAATACAATTTAAAAGTGTCTTTTACTATTTCCCTTTAAAATCCTTTCTCTATTTTTTGTATATTGTACATTCCCTTTAGCAAGTTCTGGGTTTATTCTCTTTGCTGATTTTTCTAGTGGGATGTTGAATTGATAGGATGACATGCTATCATATATATATATAACTTTTTTTTCAATCTGGAGATGTATATACATATATTCCCTGGTGGCTCAGACAGCAAAGAATCTGCCCCCAATGCAGGAGACTCGGGTTTGATCCCTGAATCAGGAAGATCCTCCCCTGGAGAAGGGAATGGCTACCCTTTCCAGTATTTTTGCCTGAAGGCTTCCATGGACAGAGGAGCCTGGCAGGCTACAGCCCATAAGGTCACAAAGAGTCAGACATGATTGAGAGACTAACATGTATATATATATATATATATATATATATATATATATATATATAACATGTATATATATGTATATATATGTATCTATGTATATATGTGTATATGTATATACATACTATACACAAATATTTGCTTTATTAGTTATTCTGAGCACAAAGCAGATTTACAGAGCACAAGGACCAATACACTGGATGATGGATTCCCTGCATCTTGAAGTTTTAGCAATAGCACAGAAATCACTTTATTTTTCAGCATCCTCTGACACAACCCTTCATCACCCTCCCTCTTATCTTTCCCTGAACCCTGGCTTACTTTTGAGCTTAAATATCTAGAAAAAGATCTTCAGTATCACTCCAGGTTCTTTTACCTATAGGACATGTACATGACCTGATAAAATCTTGTCACTTGTTGTTTCTTCCTTAAATTCTGTTTTCAAATATCATCTAGTTAGCAGATTAACTGAACTCTCAATGAAATATAAGTGCCATCCATTCACTTTTATACCTGCATCTTTTCTTTATTCATAGCACCTAACACCACCCAGCATGGTACATATTTGCTTATAGTCTTTCTCTGTGATTGGACTATAGGGATTTTATTTTTTTTTTTTTTCAAAATACTTTTTTTTCTTTTTATTTATTTTATTTTTTTAATTTTAAAATATTGTGTTAGTTTTGTCATATATCAGCATGAATCTGCCACAGGTATACACGTGTTCTCCATCCTGAACCCTCCTCCCTCCTCTCCCGTACCATCCCTCTGGGTTGTCCCAGCGCACCAGCCCCAAGCATCCAGTATCCTGCATCGAACCTGGACTGATGACTCATTTCATATATGATATTACACATGTTTAAATGCCATTCTCCCAAATCGTCCCACCCTCTCCCTCTCCCACAGAGTCCAAAAAACTGTTCTATACATCTATGTCTCTTTAGCTGTCTCGTATATAGGGTTATCAGGGAAGGCAATGGCACCCCACCCCAGTACTTTTGCCTGGAAAATCCCATGGATGGAGGAGCCTGGTAGGCTCCAGTCCATGGGGTTGCTAAGAGTCGGACACGACTGAGCGGCTTCACTTTCACTTTTCGCTTTCATGCATTGGAGAAGGAAATGGCAACCCACTCCAGTGTTCTTGCCTGGAGAATCCCAGGGACAGGGGAGCCTGGTGAGCTTCCGTCTATGGGGTCGCACAGAGTCGGACACGACTGAAGCGACTTAGCAGCAGCAGCAGCATACAGGGTTATTGTTACCATCTTTTTAAATTCCATATATATGTGTTAGTATACTGTATTGGTGTTTTTCTTTCTGGCTTACTTCACTCTGTATAATAAGGTCGTTTCATCCACCTCATTAGAACTTATTTAAATGTATTCTTTTGAATGGCCAAGTAATACTCCGTTGTGTATGTGTACCACAGCTTTCTTATCCATTCCTCTGCTGATGGGCATCTAGGTTGCTTCCATGTCCTGGCTATTATAAACAGTGCTGCGATGAACATTGGGGTACACATGTCTCTTTCAATTCTGGTTCCCTCCGTGTGTATGCCCAGCAATGGGATTGCTGGGTCATAAGGCAGTTCTATTTCCAGTTTTTTAAGGAATCTCCACACTGTTCTCCATAGTGGCTGTACTAGTTTGCATCCCCACCAACAGTGTAAGAGTGTTCCTTTTTCTCCACACCTTCTCCAGCATTTATTGCTTGTAGACTTTTGGATATCAGCCATTCTGACTGGCATGGAATGGCACCTCATAGCGGTTTGGATTTGCATTTATCTGATAATGAGTGATGTTGAGCATCTTTTCATGTGTTTGTTTGCCATCTGTATGTCTTCTTTGGAGAAATGTTTATTTATTTATTTGGCCAGTGTTTTGATTGGGTCATTTATTTTTCTGGAATTAAGCTTTAGGAGTTGCTTGTATATTTTTGAGATTAGTTGTTTGTCAGTTGCTTCATTTGCTCTTATTTTTCTCCCATTTTGAAGGTTGTCTTTTCACCTTGCTTATAGTTTCCTTTGTTGTGCAGAAGCTTTTAATTTTAATTAGGTCCCATTCGTTTATTTTTTATTTTATTTCCAATATTCTGGGAGGCGGGTCATAGAGGATCCTGCTGTGATGTATGTCAGAGAGTGTTTTGCCTATATTCTCCTCTGGGAGTTTAATAGTTTCTGGTCTTATGTTTAGATCTTTAATCCATTTTGAGTTTATTTTTGTGTATGGTGTAAGAAAGTGCTCTAGATTCATTCTTTTACAAGTGGTTGACCAGTTTTCCCAGCACCACCTGTTAAAGACATTGTCTTTTCTCCATTGCATATTCTTGCCTCCTTTGTCAAAGATAAAATGTCCACAGGTGTGTGGATTTATCTCTGGGCTTTCTATTTTGTTCCATTGACCTATATTTCTGTCTTTGTGCCAGTACCACACTGTCTAGATGACTGTGGTTTTGTAGTAGAGCCTGAAGTTAGGCAGGTTGATTCCTCCAGTTCCATTATTCTTTCTCAAGATTGCTTTGGCTATTCGAGTTTTTTTTTTTTTTTTTTTCCCATACAAATTGTGAAATTATTTGTTATAGCTCTCTGACAAATGCCATTGGTACCTTGACAGAGATTACACTGAATCTATAAATTGCTTTGGGTAGTATACTCATTTTCACTATATTGATTCTTCCAATCCATGAACACAGTATATTTCTCCATCTCTTTGTGTCCTCTTTGATTTCTTTCACCAATGTTTTATAGTTTTCTATATATAGGTCTTTAGTTTCTTTAGGTAGATATATTCCTAAGTATTTTATTCTTTTCATTGTAGCGGTAAAAGGTATTGTTTCCTTAATTTCTCTTTCTATTTTCTCATTATTAGTGTATAGAAATGCAAGGGATTTCTGTGTGTTGATTTTATATCCTGCAACTTTACTATATTCATTGATTAGTTCTAGTAATTTTCTGTGGAGTCTTTAGGGTTTTCTATGTAGAGGATCATGTCATCTGCAAGCAGTGAGAGTTTTACTTCTTCTTTTCCAGTTTGGATTCCCTTTATTTCTTTTTCTGCTCTGATTGCTGTGGCCAAAACTTCCAAAACTAGGTTGAATAGTAATGGTGAAAGTGGGCACCCTTTTTTTGTTCCTGACTTTAGGGGAAATTTTAGAAAGGCAAAGTCCAAGACAAAAATTCATAGACAAAGAAGTCATAGAGACCCATTTAACAGGATGAATTCCATAGCAAATACATATATTGGCAACCCACTCCAGTGTTCTTGCCTGAAAAGCTCCATGGACAGAGGTGCCTGGTGGGCTCCAGTCTATAGGAGTTGCAAAAAGTGGAACACAGCTGAGCCAATTACTGTGCATGTAAACATACACACATATGTGTAGCTTTAACTTCAAAATATTAATTGCAAAATTCCACCTATTTTAGTAATGCCCATTTGTATGAAAATTAGTTATATATATATTTTTTTCTTTCCTAGTTGTCACATCAACCTTATGGACCTAGTAATAATACACAGATTTCAGAATTTCTACTTCTGGGATTATCAAATGAACCAGAACTGCAGCCCCTCATATTTGGACTTTTCCTCTTCATGTACCTGATCACTGTGTTTGGAAACCTGCTCATCATCCTGGCTGTCAGCTCAGACTCTCACCTCCACACCCCCATGTATTTATTCCTCTCCAACCTGTCCTTTGCAGACATTTGTTTCACCTCCACCATCATCCCAAAGATGCTGTGGAACATCCAGACTCACAGCAAAGTCATAACCTATGAAGGCTGCATGATCCAGATGTATTTTTTGTTACTTTTTGGGGCATTGGACGTCTTCCTCCTGACCATGATGGCTTATGATCGGTATGTGGCCATCTGTCACCCTCTGCACTACCTGGTCATCATGAAACCCCAGCTCTGTGGTCTCCTGGTTCTGTCATCTTTTATTATGAGTTTCCTATATTCCCTGATGCAAAGCTTAATGGTGGTGCAGTTGTCCTTCTGTACAAAGACGGTAATCCCCCACATTTTCTGTGAAGCTAACTTGATGATCAAACTTGCCTATTCTGACACCTTCATCTGTGAAGTGGTGGTATATTTTGTATCAGTGGTGCTGGGTGGTGGTTCCCTTGGTGCTATTCTTTACTCTTACTCTAAGATAATTGCCTGCATAAATGGAATCTCATCAGCTCAGGGAAAGTATAAAGCATTTTCCACCTGTGCATCTCACCTCTCAGTTGTCTCCTTATTTTCTTGTTCAGTCCTGGGAGTGTACCTTACTTCTGCTAATACTCACAGCTCACAATCAAAGGTGATTGCCTCAGTGATGTACAATGTGGTCACACCCATGCTGAATCCCTTCATGTACAGTCTCAGGAATAAAGATATTAAAAAAGCTCTGAAAATATTTGGGAAGGAAACTAATAGTTAAGTGTCCTGGGGCTGAAGAACTGCCACTGATTCCAGGGCTTAAAACTCAGAGCATAAATGGTGAATTTTTAAAATTTCATTTTGAAGGTAGAACTTGCTCTTTCTTTTTATTTCTGAAATTTTTATTTCTTTGACTTCTATTTATCTATACAATTTAACTCACTTTATTAAGCTTTCTTCTCTCAGTGATATTGAGAGTTTTCCCCTTTGTTGTCTTCCTATTATTCCTAGTTTATTTGCCATCTTGAAAAAGAAATATTTGGACATTCTCATTTATTTCATAGGACTATATGCAATTCTTAATATTTTTTCTCTAATGAAAAATGTAATCCCATGCAATATTTCCTTAGGTTTCCTAAGAGTACTAGGTTGTACAAACTCTATGAAAAAACACTCTTGGCAACCAAGACAGTTGATGAGTTTAACAGTTCAGTTCAGTTCATTTGCTCCCTCATGTCTGACTCTTTGTGACCCCATGGACTGCAGCATGCCAGGCTTCCCTCTCCATCACTAACTCCCAGAGCTTGCTCAAACTCATGTCCATCGAGTTGGTGATGCCATACAACCATCTCGTCCTCTGTTGTTCCCCTCTCCTCCTGCCTTCAATCTTTCCCAGTATCAGGGTCCTTACCAAAGAATCAGGTGATAAGTTTATATGATAGGAAAATCTGAGACCACAGCTTTTCACTATATGTCCACCAATCATAGTGTATTATTTAGTTGTGCTTCTTAATAATATAAATTAACATACAGTGTCTTATAGCAGGCTATTTGTTTTTATTCTCCTGACTAGTGTACTCCTCTTTTCTAACTCACCTTTGTGTACACAGCTCCAACACTAGCTTTTGATTAAAATCGATTATAAAACACATGTCTGCTAGTAATTTCTGCACAGAAACAGAGGTTAGAATAAAAAGGTGAATTGATACTACCTTGAACTGTTGTTGTTGCTTAGTCACTAAGTTGTGTTTGACTCTTTTTTTATTTTTTGCCATCTTTAACCCAAAGTCTTTTAATTCTTCATGTCTTTTGTATCCATTCTTTACATTTTAACCATCATCACATTGTATAGATTCTTCTTCTTCTTCTTTTTTTACTTTACAATATTGTATTGCTTTTGCCATACATCAACCTGAATCCACCATGGGTGTACACGTGTTCCCCAACCTGAACCCCCCTCCCACCTCCCTTCCCGTACCATCCCTCTGGGTCATCCCAGTGCACCAGCCCCAAGCATCCTGTATCATGCATCAAACCTGGACTGGCGATTCATTTCATATTTGATATTATACATGTTTCAATGCCATTCTCCCAAATCATTTCACCCTCTCCATCTCCCACAGAGTCCAAAAGACTGTTCTATACATCTGTGTCTCTTTTGCTTTGATTCTTTTTTTTTTTTTTTTTTTGACCCAAGGACTGAAGCCTGTCATGTTCCTTCTATTGATATTGCTGATACTATGGCTCGTCCTTGCATTGCTTTAAATGAAATAACTCCCTGATTTAAAGTGTTGCCATAACTTGATCATGATTAATCATGCTTAGTATCTTTCATTATATATCCCATTTATGGTCTGAAATCTCTTCATCTTTCTGGTCAAAGAATGCCTCAAGCAAGAGCTTAAATTCCTGTCCAAGCATATAAATCAGGGTCACCAGTTTTCCTACACAAAAATGCATATCTGGGATGACCCAGAGGGATGGTATGGGGAGGGAGGTGGGAAGGGGGTTCAGAATTGGTAACATGTGTACCCCCTTGGCAGATTCATGTTGATGTATGGCAAAATCAATACAGTATTGTAATTAGCCTCTAATTAAAATAAATAAATTTAAATTTAAAAAATGCATATCCTTTCAATCATTCTTGGTTACCTGGAAAGGAATCCTAATAAGTTAATCTTTTTAATACAGCTGTCTGAAAAGAAGCCATGAATGTTTTCTTCATATATGATAACAAGGCAAAAGTAAGCAGCAGCAGATTATTATCATTGCCCTCACTTCTATTCACTTTGATTAGATATAAGTTAGCTAACGTTGTGGGAGAAGGCAATGGCACCCCACCCCAGTACTCTTGCCTGGAAAATCCCATGGATGGAGGAGCCTGGTGGGCTCCAGTCCATGGGGTCGCTAAGAGTCGGACACGACTGGGCGACTTCATTTTCACTTTTCACTTTCATGCATTGGAGAAGGAAATGGCAACCCACTCCAGTGTTCTTGCCTGGAGAATCCCAGGGACAGAGGAGCCTGGTGGGCTGCCATCTGTGGGATCGCACAGAGTCGGGCACGACTGAAGTGACTCAGCAGCAGCTAACCTTGTTCCAGATATCCAAAAAGCCAATGATCAAATTCTATGGTGAAATGTTGTCATGACCTCTGCTGTTCTCCTCTTGAGTCTATTTGGTTCTCTACCCTGTGCTTCTACATCTGATTAATGATGTACGATGTGGTCATGGTGCTCTTCTCTCTTGAACAAATATACTATCAGTTTCTGCTATTCACCTATTTTACCTTCTATGTTATTGGGGGAAAAAGTGCATCAAGTATGAATTGCCCTAATTTAGTACTAGAATCCCTATATCTATATTTTCCTTTTTCACAGGCAGAGGACACATCCACTACCACTGCTCAGTGTGAATCAGGTACCTAGGATTCAGGTTCCTCTTTGATCCATGCCCAGCTGTATTTTATTTCCTGAAGGCAACGGCACCCCACTCAAGTACTCTTGCCTGGAAAATCCCATGGATGGAGGAGGCTGGTGGGCTGCAGTCCAGGGGCTCGCTAAGAGTTGGACACAACTGAGTGACTTCACTTTCACTTTTTACTTTCATGCATTGGAAAAGGAAATGGCAACCCACTCCAGTGTTCTTGCCTGGAGAATCCCAGGAATGGCTGATCCTGGTGGGCTGCCATCTGTGGGGGTGCCCAGAGTCAGACACGACTGACTGACTCTGAAGTGACATAGCAGCAACAGACTTATTTAGTCATGTACGGATGTGAGGGTTGGTCCATAAAAAAGGCTGAGAGCCAAAGAATTGATGCTTTTGAACTGTGGTGCTGGAGAAAATTCTTGAGAGTTCCTTGAACTTCCAGGAGATCAAACCAAATCGTAAAGGAAATCAACCCTGAATAATTCATTGGAAGGACTGAAGCTGAAGCTGAAGCTCAAATACTTTGGCCACCTGATCCAAAGAGCTGACTCATTGGAAATGTGGAAAAGACACTTGTGTTGGGAAAAATTAAGGGCAGCAGGTGAAAGGGCAACAGAGGATAAAATGGTTGGATGACATCACTGACACAATGGACATGAGTTTAAGAAACCCCATGAGATAGTGGAGGACAGATGAGCCTGGCGTGCTATAGTCCACGAGGTCACAGAGAGTAGGACAAGACTTAAGGACTGAACAACAATGATAGACTCACTGGAATTATTTGCATCCTATAATCTGCACATAGTTAAAATGCACTTTTTAACAAAATATAGAAGTCTTACAGAAATAACAGGGTACACTGCACAGTTCTGTTTATGTATAATTCAAGAAAGTTCACAATAACTCTAATATCATTTTTAGGAAACTGTAGAAAATTTAATCTCCCGGGTCTTATTGTCCTTGTTTCTGAAGAAAATGTGACATAGTAAACATAACTTCAGACAAATGCTGTAAGAAATGTATACCTGTGGTGGATTCATTTTGATGTATGGCAAAACCAATACAATATTCTAAAGTTTTTTAAAAAAAGAAAATGAAATGTGTGGATATATTTTGATGGGTCCAAATAAAACTTACAAAGAAGACAGTCATGTGTACATGTATTCATTTATATAAATTTTTATTTCAAATAAATACATGCACACTGATTTGTACACAGTCTCATGTTTTATGTTGCAAGGAAACGTGTGAGAAAGATGGAGAGGGTACATGTAAAAATAATGAATGCTTGACTGAATATAGTGTAAATGGTAGACAACAAATTAAATAATTACATTTCCTCGCTTAATGCCTCATGGACATCACAATCTGAAGGAAGTTTACATTTATGCCATGAGAAAATCTCTATCAGATAAAGAGACTGAATATCCCAAAACTGAATTTAAATGCCCTCTTCCCAATTAAGATGGGATTATAACACAAAATATCTTTACCCAGGGAAGCTCAATAAATGAACTGAGGAGTATAATCTCCATTTACTGAACAAAATTTTACTGGGAAAAAATATCTGTATTCAATTTCTAATGTTAAAGAATCTCCACACTGTTCTCCATAGTGACTGTACTATTGAAAGAGACACGTGTACCCCAATGTTCATCACAACACTGTTTATAATAGCCAGGACATGGAAGCAACCTAGATGTCCATCCACAGATGAATGGATAAGAAAGCTGTGGTACATATACACAATGGAATATTACTCAGCCATTAAAAAGAATACATTTAAATAAGTTCTAATGAGGTGGATGAAACTGGAGCCTATTATACAGAGTGAAGTAAGCCAGAAAGAAAAACACCAATAGAGTATACTAATGCATACATATGGAATTTAGAAAGATGGTAATGACAATGCTATATGCAAGACAGCAAAAGAGACACAGATGTATAGAACAGCCTATCTGAGTCTGTGGGAGAGGGAGGTGGGGGGATGATTTGGGAGAATGACATCAAAACATGTACAATATCATATATGAAAGAAATCGCCAGTCCAGGTTTGATGCAGGATACAGGCAGCTTGGGGCTGGTGCCCTGAGATGACCCAGAGGGATGGGGTCATGACCCAGATGGGGAGGGAGGAGGGAGGGGGTTCAGGGATGGGGAACACGTGTATACTCATGGTGGATGCATGTTGATGTATGGCAAAAATCAATACAATTTTGTAAAGTATACAAAAAAATTTAAAAAAGTCTAATGTTAAGATAAAATTACCACATCAGTGATTTAAATAAATAATTTATGCTCTGACAATTTCTGGAGTTTGGAAACCTGATATGGGTTTCTCTGGACTAAAATCAACATGTTTGCAGGGCTAGATTTCCTCTGGAAGCTCGAGGGAAGAATCTATTTATTTCCCTATTTTGCGTTCAGACTATCATAGGAAAAGTATAAATATATTCATTACAATGAACAAACATTTCAATATGAGGGATTAAATCAGAACTCAACTTGTGATATAACTAAGAAATTCCTAGTGATTTTGGACTATGTGGCACCAAGCCAAGCTGTACAGTGCTCAAGATTTATATCAAAGGAACACATTTCTCCTCCTTGTCCTTGCTGAGGAGGAGAAGAGCAACTTTTTCTAGACATCATGGGTTGTGTCTCTACTACAAGTTAATATTTGAAGAGTCACGGGATCTATTCTAGGAAGATATGTAATCTATTGCTAAACTTGGAAAAAATCAGGTTTGGAATGAGGCATTTTTCAAAGGTTAGACTGAAGAAGTCAGCAAAGTGCATGAGGAAGAACAATGATAATTAGCAGCTGATTCTCTTGACTCTAACCTGGTCTCTTGGGAACACAGAATCTCCAGGACATTCCCTCTCCTGTTCAGACCAGTGTCCCACAGGGAAATCATGGGCCTAGAGGTTGGAGTAGAAAGAGGGAAACATGCTGATTAGTAGACAGGGGTAGCTGTAAATATCTCCTCTGCTGCATCCCTCAGTCTGTACAACCTTGCACTGGATGGAACGTGGTTATTGCTGTTAGAGTCCTAAGTTTGGCTGGGAGACTCATGCAAGCCTCTCTTCCACTGTCTTTCATGGGGCCAGAACTTCAGTCTCTATTATTAACCATCCAGGAGGAGTTTGGACCTTATCACAGTTATCTTCCTCTCAGAGTTCCCAACCAGGTGAGTTGGCAAATCCAGGAGGTACTGCAGGAAAGGATCCAAGAAGATCAAATCCATGTATGTGTACCTGAGATCACCTGAGAGAAAACCCAGAGCCCAGAGTTTGCTAACATTGACCTATATAAACTGTCAATAGAGGTAATGGGGAGCTGCTATATAACAGAGGGACCCAAACCCAGTGTTCACGATAAACTTTTTACATAGATTTTCAACCACCTCCTTAGGAGTATAGGGGCTTCCCTCATAGCTCATATGGGATAGAATCTGCTTATGATGTGAGAGAACTGGGTTCAGTCCCTGGGTTGGGAAGAACTCCTGGAGAAGGGAATGACAACGCATTCCAGTATTCTTGCCTGGAGAATTCCATGAACAGAGGAGCCTGGCAAGATACAGTCCTTGGGGTCACAAAGAGTCAGACATGACTGAGTGACTAACACTTTCAGGAGGATAAATACCCCTATTCCCACTATTTGGGTAAAGATATAAACTTTTTTAATTGTTCAGTTGCCTCTCGAAATTCAAAGAGCTAATATGTTGTAGATCCAAGATGCAATGCCAAATTTTTAATTTCAAAAGTTGTTATTAATATAGTTTAGAAGTTTCTTTTACCATTTCACCTTAAAAATCTCCCACTATTGTATATTATGCATTTCCTTTTCTAAATTGTGGATTTGTTCCCGTTGCTTATTTTTATAGTGGGATGTTGAATTGATAAAGTGACTTGATATCATAGTGATATCTCTTTTATCATTTACATATTTTTTCTGCTTTATTAGTTAATCTGGGTATCCAGGGGATACACAGAGTGTAAAGAACACATGGGCAAGGGACTCCCTATGTCTTGAAGTTTTGACAATAGCAGGGAAGCCACTTTATTCTTCAGCATCCTCTAATACAACCCTTCACCACCTCATTCTTCAGTTCAGTTCAGTCACTCAGTCCTGTCTGACTCTTTACAACCCCATGAATTGCACCACAGCAGGCCTCCCTGTCCATCACCAACTCCCGGAGTTCACTCAAACTCATGTCCATCGAGTTGGTGATGCCATCCAGCCATCTCATCCTCTGTCATCCCCTTTTCCTCCTGCCCCCAATCCCTCCCAGCATCAGAGTCTTTTCCAGTGAGTCAACTCTTCACATAAGGTGGCCAAAGTACTGGAGTTTCAGCTTCAGCATCATTTCATCCAAAGAACACCCAGGGCTGACTTCCTTTAGAGTGGACTGGTTGGACCTCCTTGCAGTCCAAGGGAACGTCCTTCTTACATTCCCACAAACAATGGCTTTAGTTTGAAACTTGTATATCTGGGGAAAAAAAGACCCTCAGATTTTTTCACAGGTTCTTTTCCCTTAAGGACAACATGCCACCCTGATAACCTCTTGTCACCAGCTGTGTCCTCCCTGAAGTATCTTTTTAAATATCATTTTGTTTACAGGATTCCTGAATTCCTAATAAAAAATAACAGCCCTCTCTCTTATGAAAGTGAAAGTGTTAGTCACTCAGTCATGCCCAATTCTTTGCTACCCAATGGACTGTAGCCTGCCAGGCTTCTCTGTCCATGGGCTTCTTCAGGCAAGAATACTGGAGTGGGTAGCCATTCCCTTCTCCATGGGATCTTCCCAACCCAGGGATTGAATCCAGGTCTCCTGCATTGCAGGCAAAATTCGTAAACATCTGGGTGAATACTTCATAGCAGCTGCCACCACCTGGCATGAAATATACTTGCTAATATTCTTTCCTCATTCATGATTAGATTGTAGGACTTGTGTAGGACAGAGCTGTGACAAGAATTCATATACAGGGAAGCCACAAAGAATCCTTTAAGGGGATGAGATTCAAACTCTAGTGTGTGTGTGTGTGTGTGTGTGTGTGTGTGTGTGTGTGTGTTCTTAGTTGCTCAATTGTGTCGGATTCTTCTGAAACCCTTTGGACTGCAGCCCACCAGACTCTTCTGTCCATGGGATTTTTCAGGCAAGAATAATGGAGTGAGTTACTGTGTCTCTGTCTCTAAATAAATCTAGATATAGATCTCTCTCTCTATATATATATATATGTGTGTGTGTGTGTGTGTCTGTGTGTGTGTGTCTGTGTGTGTGTGTGTGTGTGTGTGTGTGTGTGTGTGTGTATGAGTTGAGTTTCTCAGGTGGCACCAGTAGTTCTAAAGAACCAGTCTGCCAATGCAGGAGACAGGAGATGCAGATTGATCCCTGGGTTGGGAAGATCCCCTGGAGGGCAACCCATTCCAGTATTCTTGCCTGGAGAATCCCTTGGACAGAGGGACAGGGGAGCCTGATGTTCTACCATCCATAGGGTCACAAAGAGTCAGACATGACTGAAGCGATTTAGCACGCATGTAAGTTTGCAGTTAAGCCATATATACAAGTGCTGCTAGGTAGTGGCTTCCTCATTGCTCTGTGTGTGTGTGTGTGTGTGTGTGTGTGTGTGTGTGTGTTAATTTATACAAACTTTATATATATATATATATATATATATATATATATATAATTGTAATATTTCACCTAGCTAGTAATGCCCATTTGTATGAAAATTAGTCATATTATTTTTTTCTTTTCTCGTCATTACATCTACCTTATGGAAAAAGTAATAACACACAAGTTTCAGGATTTCTTCTTCTGGGATTATCAAAGGAACCAGAACTGCAGCCTCTCATATTTGGGCTTTTCCTCTCCATATCCTTTATCACTGTGTTTGGAAACCTGCTTGTCATCCTGGCTGTCAGCTCAGACTCCCACCTCCACACCCCCATGTACTTCTTTCTCTCCAACTTGTCCTTTGCAAACATCTACTTCACCTCCACCACCATCCCAAAGATGCTGTGGAACATCCAGACTCACAGCAAAGTCATAAGCTACAAAAGCTGCATCATCCAGATGTATTTTTTCTTACTGTTTGGGGGACTAGATGACTTCCTCCTGACTGCGATGGCCTATGACCGGTATGTCACCATCTTTCACCCTCTGCACTACATGGTCATCTTGAAACCTCGGCTCTGCGGTCTCCTGGTTTTGTCATCTTTTATTATGAGTTTCCTGTATTCCTTGCTATAGAGCTTAATGGTGATGCAGCTGTCCTTCTGTACAAACAATGAAATCCCTCACTTTTTCTGTGAAACCAGTCAGGTTGTTCTACTTGCTTGTTCTGACACCTCCATCTGTGACATGATGATGTATTTTGCAGGAGTGCTGATCAGTGTTGGTTCCTCCACGTGTATTCTTTACTCTTACTCTCAGATAGTCTCCTCTGTATGTGGAATCTCATCAGCTCAGGGGAAGTATAAAGCATTTTCCACCTGTGCATCTCACCTCTCAATTGTCTCCTTATTTTACTCTTCAGTCCTAGGAGTGTACATTGCTTCTGCTGATACCCACAGCTCACAGTCATGTGTAATCACCTCAGTGATGTACATCGTGGTCACACCCATGCTGAACCCTTTCATCTACAGTCTCAGTAATAATGACATAAAAGGAGCTCTGAAAATATTATTTACAAAGGAAACTATAAAAGAGATAATTGACTTGATGTTGAAGAACTGCTGTTAATTTCAGGGCTCACAACTTCAAAGCCATAAATTGTGATTATTTAAATCACATTTTGAAACTAGAACTTGCTCTTTCTATTTATTTCTGGAATTTTTATTTCTTTGGCTTCCATTTATCTAAAAAACTTTAATTACCATTATTATGCTTTATTCTCTCTCTGATATTGAACACTTCCCCCTTTTTTTGTCTTCCAATTATTCCAAATTTATTCCCAATCTCTAATATTAAATATTTGAAGAATCTCATTTGTCTCGTGGGACAATATGCATTTCTCAGTATTTTTTTTTTTTTTTTTCGCAAATGTCGTATATAATCCTATGAAATCTTCTGTTAGTTTTCCTAAAAGCATAACTATATGCTGTACTAAACCTATGGGGGTAGAGAAGAACACATTTGAGAAAACAAGGTCATTTATATAAGTTTATAGGAGAGGAAAATCTGAGACCACCATTTTCCACTATATAAACACAACTGCTTGTGTATCAATAACTTTTTTTTTTCTCATAATTATATAGATTTAACATATAGTGCTCCAGTGTTCTTGCCTGGAGAATCCCAGGGACATGGGAGCCTGGTGGGCTGCTGTCTATGGGGTTTCACAGAGTCAGACATGACTGTAGTGACTTAGCAGCAGCAACATATATTGCATTTAGCTAATCATTTGTTTTCATTAATTAATTTCAATTAATTAATACCAAGCAAGAAAACTGGAGTGAGTATTTTTTTTCTTATACACCCTGTATGCGCAGTGCCTAACTTTGTTCACCAAATACATGCCTCCTGGTGATGTCTCCATGAAAATGAATATTTGAATAAACCATTGGATTCATATGACCTTGAATATGATGAAGCAAGCTTTAACTTATACTTTGTATCACTCTGCATAATATTTATTTTTCAAAATATACACTTAATTTTTAAGTAAGATATACATCACTTGTTTAAGGGGGGTTTATTTTTTGGTGTGAAGTTTTGAAAGGTGTGTTTTAAGGTTTTTCATTGAATTACTGTTTTTTTTTTTTTTTTTCTTGAAATCTTCCAGTGATGCATACAAACATGATTCTTTCTATTGCTCTAAGTAAAATAACTCATCCTTTTCTAAATTTCATTATGATCACTAGAGGGACAGTGAATAACCACAATCATCTTATCTCCTTTACAGGGACATTTCTTCAATCTTTATTATCATAAATGATTCCCAAAACAATGTGAATCTTCTTAGTCATGTGATTCAGGGTCAGCCAAGTTTCTGCACCAATCTGCATGTCCTTCTAAGTTTTCCTAGGTAGCTATAAAGGATATCAGTGTAGTCATTTTTTACTACTGTTGCTTGTAAAAGTGAAAGTCTCTCAGTCATGTCCAACCCTTTGTGACCCCATGGACCATACAGTCCATGGAATTCTCTAGGCCAGAATACTGGAGTAGGTAAACTTTCCCTTCTCCAGGGAATCTTCGCAACCCAGGGATTGGATCCAGTTCTCCCACATTGCAGGCAAATTCTTCACCAGCTGAGCCACAAGGGAAGCTCAGGAATATTGGAGTGGGTAGACTATCCCTTTTCCAGTGGCTCTTCTAGACCCAGGAATTGCAGGCAGAGATTTGTATCATAAATAATGATACAATCAGAAATGCTATCTTCAAATATCAGAATAAATGTCAAAAATAAGATAAGGTAGATTATTTTCATTGTCTTCAGTTCTGTGCCTTTGGGTTATTGTATGAATTATTCTATCAGTTATTGCAGCATAACAAGCCAACATAAAATAAAATAACTTATCATAATGACTTTATTATTGAATGAGACAGTATGATAGGGAGTGGTCCTGAGCCCCGTTTGCCACTTGATGAGTCTTTATTCAGCTAGAAGTCTCTTCATTGTGTTTCTAAGGCTCATCCATGAAATTTTGTGACTTGTGTTCTTTTGTCTTGAACATATTTATGGTCATTTCACTCCTTGTCTATATCTAGTTTATCCATTTACAGAAATAATGAGTTTCTGAAATGTGAATCCCTTTACCTAAAGTCACAATTCCTGTATCCGTATATAGCACTTTGCTTTCTTCCCAGTTAGAAGACCTATATTCCATACTTCACTCTAAATATTTTCTGACATTAATTTTTAATTAATACCTCAAATTTAATTTGTTCATGTTAACTAATTTATTAGAGTATCATGCTGTCTGCTCAGTTGTGTCCAACTCTTTGTAATCCTGTCAGGCTCCTGTGTCCATGGGATTATCCTGGCAAGAATACTGGGGTGGGTGGCCATGTCCTCCTCCAGGGTATCTTCCTAACCTAGGCATCAAACTTACATCTCCTGAAGCTTCTGAATTAGCACTGGATCTGTTTACCACTAGTGCCACCTGGGAAGCCCTATTAGAATATAATGATATACATTAAGCAACACATATTTTAAAAGTACAGGTGATAGATGGAGGAGAAATATTTTCTCTGAGTCACCTCATGCGAAGAGTTGATTCATTGGAAAAGACTCTGATGCTGGGAGGGATTGGGGGCAGGAGGGTGGGGACAACAGAGGATGAGATGGCTGGATGGCATCACTGACTCTATGGACGTGAGTCTGGGTGAACTCTGGGAGTTGGTGATGGATAGAGAGGCCTGGCATACTGCGATTCTTGGGGTCGCAAATAGTTGGACACAACTGAGCGACTGAACTGAACTGAACTGAATGTCAGTAAGATGGTATATGATGGTGTGTGTGTGTGTGTGTGTGTGTGTGTGTGTGTGTGTGCACACTAGTCATTCAGTCATGTCTGACTCTTTGTGGCCCCATGGACTGTAGTCCACTGATTTCTTCTGTCCATGGATTCTCCAGGCAAGAATACTGCAGTGGGTTGCCATGCCTTTCTTTATACTAGGTAAATAAGGATTTCTAGCATTCTTCCACCACTAGAAACATCAATTTGAATAACTCTGCATACAACAATACCTTTGTAAGTGTCAGGATTCTAGGCCATTGATTATAGTACATTAATAAGAGAAAAAATTAGAAAAGACATTTTTCTGTTATCCTCATTACAACTTTTCCACAAGTGGGCAACAAAGCACGGAGACAGACACCCTCCCCATGACAGAAAGAAGTTGAAGTGTTTGTCTAACCTCATTGCAACCCATACACCAGGCCACCCCCCTGCATCTTCAGGCTGTAGGCAGACTTCCCCAGCCTGAGGCTCCAGTTGAACAATGTTCCATGCCCCCAAGCCTGAGGACATCCTGCATTGACCCAAGTTGTAGGCCAGTCCTGAGAATAGGATACCATATGATTGCTGAGACCCTAGGCTCCAAGCTCATCTAAGTATCAAGTCAGCATGACTCCTGTTTAACCAGAGCTTTAAATCTATCCCAGCATGAGGCCAGCTCTTGCAGCCCAACTGTCAGGCTCATTCCAGTGTTCCCTAATGCTTTGTCAACCCCTACAAACCCAAAATCCAGGTCTATCCCTAGGGCCCTAAGCATCAGACCTTATCAGTCACCTGCCGAGACATAAGACCTGCCGATTTTAGGACTCCAGAAGGAAGCTGACCAAAAGACATAACCATCTGGCCCATGACAAACTGCCTGGTGAAGGACTTTCTATGCCAAGACAGGAAGAGATACCAACTTCTTTAAATGCACACTGATGCAAGGCTGTGAGGATCACAAGTACTCAAGGAAAATAAGACACCACTTACAGGACTTCCCAGGTGGCACTGTGGTAAAGAATCTACCTGCCAAGTCAAGAAACACAGGAGACATGGGTTCATGCCTGTATCCAAAAGACCACTGGGTAGGAAATGGGAAACCATTCCAATATTCCTGCCTGGAAAATTCCATGAGCAGAGGAGCCTGGCACATGACAGTTTATGGGGTTGCAAAAAGTCAGGCATGACTGAACACACACAAACGGCAAGGAAACTATTACAGCTCCTATGAATGCCCCTAAAGAAATTGAGATCTGTAAACTAAGTAAATATATATAACAATCCTCTTAAATAAATTTAAGAAACTGCTTAAAAACAAAACAGAAAAAAATCAAACAAGGAAAACAATGACTGTTTCTTTTCTGTGCAGAAGTAACTGGGCTTATATTTTCAAGATGACCCTTAATAATACAGAGACCAGAACTCAACCAACAGATGGTAACAATTCATGGGATGTCTTTGAAGCCAGATTAATAAGGTGTAAAGGTACATGGTGTGGAGGAGGAATACCTGTGACTTGAAATTACTTCAGCAGGGAGGTCACTTTGTTGCTTAACATTCTCTGACATCATCTCTCATCACCCTGTCTTTCTCATTCCCTTACCAGACACTGCCTTCCTTTCCTATACTTTACTGATTGAAACAGGCACCTTGCTCACGACCTTTGCAGGGGCCATTCTCTCTTCTAGGCATACACTTCCCCAGATGAGTTCATTCCCCCTGCTGTCTCTTCCTTGAGATCTCTTTTGAAACATCATCTTGACTGAAATCCTGCCAGAACACCCAATAAAAAAAAATAGTGGCTGCTCTTCACTCTTTCTTTTATACCTGCTACTGTTTTCTTCGTCATACTTGTCACCATCTGACCTATTATATCATTATTATATTTGTTTGTATTCTTTCTCCATTACTGGATTGTACAGATGTTTTCTTCTCAGTATCCAATACTCCTTGCCTGGATAGTGCCTGAAAAAATATCTGATACTCAATATATACCCCTCAAATAAATGAAAGATATTTTTTAATAAAAAATGGTATAAATTATGCTTGAAAAAGATCCTGAGACTAGTAAAGGAATTCCAAGCAAGAAACGGAAATGGAGTGTCCTAAAGGGGCACTGATCCATAAAGAAAATATTGAAATGAAACTTCTCTGCTTTCACTGTTTTTAACAGCCGGAACATGGAAACAAACTAGATGTCCATCAGCAGACAGGTGGATAAGAAAGTTATGTGGTACATACAAACAATGGAGTATTACTCAGCCATTAAAAAGAATACATCTGAATCAGTTCTAATGAGGTGGATGAAACTGGAACCTATTATACAGAGTGAAGAAAGCCAGAAAGAAAAACACCAATACAGTATACTAACACATATATATGAAATTTAGAAAGATGATAATGATAACCGGGTATGTGAGACAGCAAAAGAGACACAGATGTATAGAACAGTCTTTTGGACTTTGTGGGAGAGGGCGAGGGTTGGATGATTGGGGACAATGGCATTGAAACATGGATAATATCATAATGAAATGAATCGCCAGTCCAGGTTTGATGCAGGATACAGGATGCTTGGGGCTGGTGCACTGGGATGATCCAGAGGGATGGTATGGGGAGGGAGCTGGGAGGGGGGTGCAAGATGGGGAACATGTGTACACCCATGGTGGATGCATGTTGATGCATGGCAAAACCAATACAATATTGTAAAGTAATTAGCCTCCAATTAAAATACAGAAATTTATATTTAAAAAGCAACTTATCTGCTTTAAAATTATTTTTTTTTTTTTTTTTATTTTTTTATTATTATTATTTTTTTTAATTTTTCTTAACTTTACAATATTGTATTACTTTTACTATACATCGAGATGGATCCGCCACCAGAATACACGTGCTCCCCATCCTGAACCCTCCTCCCTCCCCACCTCCCACACCATCCCTCCAGGTCATCCCAGTGCTCCAGTCTCAGGCATCTGTTATAGGGCATCGTATCTGGACTGACTCGTTTCAGATATGATATTATACATATTTCAATGCTATTCTCCCCAATCGTCCCACCCTCTCCCAGTCCCAGAGTCCAAAAGTCTGTTCTATACATCAGTGTCTCTTTTGCTGTCTCATAAGCAGGGTGATTGTTACCATCTTTCTAAATTCCATATATATGCGTTAGTATACTGTATTTGTGTTTTTCTTTCTGGCTTACTTCACTCTGTATAATAGGCTCCAGTTCCATCCACCTCATTAGAACTGATTCAAATGTATTCTTTTTAATGGCTGAGTAATACTCCATCGTGTATATGTACCACAGCTTGCTTATCCATTCATCTGTGGATGGACATCTAGGTTGCTTCCACGTCCTGGCTATTGTAAACAGTGCTGCTATGAACATTGGGGTACACGTGCCTCTTTCAATTCTGGTTTTCTCAGTGTGTATGCCCAGCAGTGGGATTGCTGGGTCATAAGGCAGTTCTATTCCCAGTTTTTTGAACAAATGGGACCTAATCAAACTTAAAAGCTTCTGCACAACAAAGGAAACTATAGGCAAGCTGAAAAGACAGCCTTCAGAATGGGAGAAAATAATAGCAAATGAAGCAACAGACAAACAACTAATCTCAAAAATATACAAGCAACTTCTACAGCTCAATTCCAGAAAAATAAATGACCCAATCAAAAAATGGGCCAAAGAACTTAATAGACATTTCTCCAAAGAAGACATACAGATGGCTAACAAACACATGAAAAGATGCTCAACATCGCTCATTATCAGAGAAATGCAAATCAAAACCACTATGAGATACCATTACACGCCAGTCAGAATGGCTGCGATCCAAAAATCCACAAGCAATAAATGCTGGAGAGGGTGCGGAGAAAGGGAACCCTCTTACACTGTTGGTGGGAATGCTTTAAAATTATATTACACTGCTAATGTGAGGTTACTAACATGAGCTTCTGTGAATATTAATCTTTAAAACACTTTATTGGCAGTCACTTGTACCACATGGAACCAGGAGAAGTTACCTGAATTTCAGATTGACTGCTGGAATTTTCAGAGGCACCAGGAGTGCAGCCCCCATATTGGGGCTTTTCTGCTCCAGGCACCTGATCACTGTATGCATAAAACTGCTTGTCACTGCATTCATCAAATCAGATTATTATTTCCATATCCCCATGTACTTTATCTCTTGCTGACCTTTATAAACATCTGTTTCACCTCAACCAATGTTTAGAGTCAGTATGTAATTAAGGAAGAAAGTCATGACCTATTCAGGGTGCATTATCCAGATGTATTTTTTTTCACAGCCTTTTCAGAGTTGGACGATATTCTCCTGAGTTTGATGTCAAGGTTTGTGACTGACTTGTGACCACTGACTACTTTGTGATCATCAGAGTACATGCGTCTTTTCAAATTATGGTTTTCTCCAGATATATGCCACAGGAGTAGGATTGTGGGATCATATGGTAGCTCTATTTTTAGTATATATATAAATTAAGGAATCTCCATACTAATCTACATAGTGCCTATACCAACTTACATTCCCATTAACAGCATTGGGGCTTCCTAGGTGGTGCAGTGGTAAAGAATGTGCCTGCCAATGCAGGAGATGCAAGAAACACGATTTTAACCCCTGGGTTGGAAAGAATCCCTAGAGGAGGAAATGGAAGCCCACTCCAGTATTCTTGCCTAGAAAAAGTCTCCTGGACAGAGGAGTCTTGCAGGCTACAGTCCATGGGGTCTCAAAAAGTCAAACATGACTCATCGACCAAACTACATCAACACTGTGCATGTGTCAGTCTCAGTCTCCCAATTTACCCCTACCTTATACAGTGGAAGTGAGAAATAGATTTAAGGGCCTAGATCTGATAGATAGAGTGCCTGATGAACTATGGAATAAGGTTGATGACATTGTACAGCAGACAGGGATCAAGACCATCCCCATGGAAAAGAAATGCAAAAAAGCAAAATGGCTGTCTGGGGAGGCCTTACAAATAGCTGTGAAAAGAAGAGAAGCGAAAAGCAAAGGAGAAAAGGAAAGATATAAACATCTGAATGCAGAGTTTCAAAGAATAGCAAGAAGAGATAAGAAAGCCTTCTTCAGCGATCAATGCAAAGAAATAGAGGAAAACAACAGAATGGGAAAGACTAGGAATCTCTTCAAGAAAATCAGAGATATCAAAGGAATATTTCATGCAAAGATGGGCTCGATAAAGGACAGAAATGGTATGGACCTAACGGAAGCAGACGATATTAAGAAGAGGTGGTAAGAATACACAGAAGAACTGTACAAAAAAGAGCTTCATGACCCAGATAATCACGATGGTGTGATCACTGACCTGGAGCCAGACATCCTGGAATGTGAAGTCAAGTGGGCCTTAGAAAGCATCACTATGAACAAAGCTAGCGGAGGTGATGGAATTCCAGTGGAGCTATTTCAAATCCTGAAAGATGATGCTGTGAAAGTGCTGCACTCAATATGCCAGCAAATTTGGAAAACTCAGCAGTGGCCACAAGATTGGAAAAGGTCAGTTTTCATCCCAATCCCAAAGAAAGGCAATGCCAAAGAACGCTCAAACTACCGCACAATTACACTCATCTCACAAGCTAGTAAAGTAATGCTCAAAATTCTCCAAGCCAGGCTTCAGCAATATGTGAACGGTGAACTTCCAGATGTTAAAGCTGGTTTTAGAAAAGGCAAGGAACCAGAGATCAAATTGCCAACATCCGCTGGATCATGGAAAAAGCAAGAGAGTTCCAGAAGAACATCTATTTCTGCTTTATTGATTATGCCAAAGCCTTTGACTGTGCAGATCACAATAAACTGTGGAAAGTTCTGAAAGAGATGGGAATACCAGACCACCTGATCTGCCTCTTGAGAAATCTGTATGCAGGTCAGGAAGCAACAGTTCTAACTGGACATGGAATAACAGACTGGTTCCAAATAGGAACAGGAGTATGTCAAGGCTGTATATGGTCACCATGTTTATTTAACTTATATGCAGAGTACATCATGAGAAACCCTGGACTGGAAAAAATACAAGTTGGAATCAATATTGCTGGGAGAAATATCAATAACCTCAGATATGCAGATGACACCACCTTTATGGCAGAAAGTGAAGAGGAACTAAAAAGCCTCTTGATGAAAGTGAAAGTGGAGAGTGAAAAGGTTGGCTTAAAGCTCAACATTCCGAAAAAGAAGATCATGGCATCTGGTCCCATCATTACATGGGAAATAGATGGGGAAACAGTGGAAATTATGTCAGACTTTATTTTTCTGGGCTCCAAAATCACTGCAGATGGTGACTGCAGCCATGAGATTAAAAGACGCTTACTCCTTGGAAGGAAAGTTATGACCAACCTAGATAGCATATTCAAAAGCAGAGACATTACTTTGCCAACAAATGTTCACCTAATGAAGGCTATGGTCTTTCCTGTGATCATGTATGGATGTGAGAGCTGGACTGTAAAGAAGTCTGAGTGCCGAAGAATTGATGCTTTTGAACTGTGGTGTTGGAGAAGGCTCTTGAGAGTCCCTTGGACTGCAAGGAGATCCAACCAGTCCATTCTGAAGGAAAACAGCCCTGGGATTTCTTTGGAAGGAATGATGCTAAAGCTGAAACTCCAGTATTTTGGCCACCTCATGCGAAGTGTTGACTCATTGGAGAAGACTCTGATACTGGGAGGGATTGGGAGCAGGAGGAGAAGGGGACTACAGAGGATGAGATGGCTGGATGGCATCACTGCCTCGATGGATGTGAGTCTGAATGACCTCCGGGAGTTGGTGATGGTCAGGGAAGCCTGGCGTGCTGCAATTCATGGGGTCTCAAAGAGTTGGACATGACTGAGCGACTGATCTGATCTGATCCCTCCTGGTAGCCATAAGTTTGCTTTTTTACATTTGTGGCTCTATTTCTGTTTTATAAATAAGTTCATTTGTACAATGTAAGTGATGCTATATACTGTTTCACTACTGATATACTTCACTCAGTATGATAATCTCTAGGTCTATACATGTTGCTGCAAATGACATTGTTTATTTCTTTTTCATGACTCAGTAATATTCACTGTTTATGTAGCACATTTTCTTTATTCATTCCTCTGCCGATGGACATTTACGTTGCTTCCATGTTCTGACTATGCCAAAATATTTGACTGCGTGGCTCACAATAAACTGTGGAAAATTTTGAAAGAGATGGGAATACCAGACCACCTGATCTGCCTCTTGAGATGTTTGTATGCAGGTCAGGAAGCAACAGTTAGAACTGGACATGGGACAACAGACTGGTTCCAAATAGGAAAAGGAGTACGTCAAGGCTGTATATTGTCACCCTGTTTATTTAACTTATATGCAGAGTACATCATGAGAAATGCTGGACTGGAAGAAATACAAGTTGGAACAAGATTGCTGGGAGAAATATCAATAACCTCAGATATGCAGATGACACCACCCTTATGGCAGAAAGTGAAGAGGAACTCAAAAGCCTCTTGATGAAAGTGAAAGTGGAGAGTGAAAAAATTGGCTTAAAGCTCAACATTCAGAAAACGGAGATCATGGCACCCGGTCCCATCACTTCATGGGAAATAGATGGGGAAACAGTGGAAACAGTGTCAGACTTTATTTTTCTGGGCTCCAAAATCACTGCAGATGGTGACTGCAGCCATGAAATTAAAAGACGCTTACTCCTTGGAAGGAAAGTTATGACCAACCTAGATAGCATGTTCAAAAACAGGGACATTACTTTGCCAACAAAGGTTCATCTAGTCAGGGTTATGTTCTTTCCTGTGGTCATATATGTACGTGAGAGCTGGACTGTGAAGAAGGCTGAGCCCCAAAGAATTTTTGCTTTTGAACTGCGATGTTGGAGAAGACTCTTGAGAGTCCCTTGGACTGCAAGGAGTTCCAACCAGTCCATTCTGAATTTCTTTGGAAGGAATGATGCTAAAGCTGAAACTCCAGTACTTTGGCCACCACATGCGAAGAGTTGACTCATTAGAGAATACTCTGATGCTGGTAGGGATTGAGGACAAGAAGGGAAGGGGACGACAGAGGATGAGATGGTTGGATGTCATTACTGGCTCGATGAATGTGAGTCTCAGTGACCTCTGGGAGTTGGTGATGGACAGGTCGGCCTGGCATGCTGCAATTCATGGGGTCACAAAGAGATGGACATGATTTAGCGACTGATCTGATGTTCTGGCTATTGTAAATAGTACTGCAATGAACATTGGAGCACATTTATCTTTTCAAATTATGGTTTTCTCTCTATATTTACCTAGGAGTGAGAGTGCTGGATCAAATGGTAGTTTTATGTTTACTTTTTAAGACACCTCCATCCTCTTCTCCATGGTGGCTGTATCAATTTATATTTCCACCAGCAGTGTAAGAGGGTTCCATTTTCTCCAAACCCTCTCCAGCATTTATAGTTTGTAGATAATTTTTAATGCTAGACATACTGACTGGTGTGAGGTGATACCTTATTGTTGATTTGATTTGCATTTGTCTAAAAATTATCTATGTTGAACATCTTTTTAGGTGTCTCATGGATATCTTTATGTCTTCTTTAGAGAAATTTCTGTTTTAATATTTCTCTTGTAATAGGGGCTGTAATTAATGCATACTTTATAATAAGGGGCTAAGCCTCAGCTTTTATCTTGTGATATAACTATGGGTTTTCTAATTGCTTTTTTCAAAGTGTCAGGAAGCCAAGGATATACTGCCCAAGGTTTTATATTAAATTTTACAATCTGTCCCTTAAAAAAAAAAAAAAAAAAAGAGGAATAATACTTTTGTGGAGTTCAGGGACATTATCCCAATCAAAAATCAATGTGTCAAATTTTAGGAAACCTAAAGGATACAGAATCTTCAGTATTAGGCTTTAAGAAAATTTTAACTCCAGGTTTTGATGAGGACATTAGAGTTTAGACTTCTGGACGGAAGAAGACTTAATGGAAAAGTGATAAAGTCTGAATTCACCTGGCTCATAACCTGGTCTCCTAGGAGCAGTGAATCAGCAGAAAAAATTTCATACTCTCTAGATGAGTTTCCCACTGGGAAATCACCTGTATGGATTTGGTAGTAAAGGAGGGAAATACACCTAATGAGCAGAGAGAGAGCTGTAAACACCTTCTCACTGCAGTTTCCCATGAGTACAAACTTGGATTGGGTGGGGCACAGTTAGCACTTTTGTTGTCCTTAGTCTGGATCAGGGAAGGATGCCTGACCTTTAACAGCTGACTT
Source organism: Tragelaphus eurycerus (assembly GCA_935064755.1). Taxonomy (NCBI): domain Eukaryota; kingdom Metazoa; phylum Chordata; class Mammalia; order Artiodactyla; family Bovidae; genus Tragelaphus; species Tragelaphus eurycerus. The sequence goes on from CAKXYN010000382.1 coordinate 155,831, forward strand.
GTGGGGACTGAGTTTCAGTCTCCATCATCCATACCCAGGGAGGACTTCCACACAGAGAGTTTCCATCCAGGTTAGTTCTGCTACCCAACTGATACAGAAGGTATCGGATAATATGGAGGCTAACTGCTTATCTGAGGTCATCTGAAAGTCAATCCAGTCTAGCGCAGTGCCCAGAGATCACTGTGGTTGTTCACCTGTTTGATTGATGTGTGTGTGTGTGTGTGTGTGTGTGTGTGTGTGTGTGTGTGTGTGTGTGTGTGCTGTGCATGTGCTCAGTCACTAAGTCATGTCCTACTCTGTGACTCAGGCTCCTCTGTCCATGAGATTTTCCAGGCAAAAATACTGGAGTGGGTTTCCATGTCCTACTCCAGGGGATCCTCCCAACCCAGCTATGAAACCTGAGTCTCCTATGGCTCCTTCATTGGCAGGCTGATTCTTTACCACTGTGTCACCTGAAAAGCTGTTTGATTAATGGATAAATGTATTTTTATGGTGCTGTAAAGAGACATGAATATTTAACTCAGCAATTTGAGGGTTAACGATGCCAATTAAATCTTAGTGATGGAAATCCAGTTAGAAGGGGGAATGGGAGGTGTCATGTACTTTTCATAAAGTGAAATTTATGTCCAAGAACCTATTAATTAATAGGGGTAAACTAATAGGATATTAGTTGTGGAGAGATGTTCAGGGAAGTGTGGGGTTTCCTTTCATTTTTAAGATAGTGCTTATTTGATTTTATATCCATATGATAAGAAGATCAAGACCAAGGAATGACTGCAAATGAATCTTTAAAATAGCATTTAATGAAATATACATTTCAGAATATCTTCTGTCACTCAGGGTGTCCATGTGAAAAGTAATTATTTTATATGTCAAAGAGGTATGCAACCAGATTTATTCTGCAACTATTTATTACCTTGTGAGGCTGAATATATATGTGGATATTAGACATTTACATTCTTGATGCAAATTATATGTATGTGGCATTTGATTCGATATACTGGGTTGGAATATTTTCATTCCTGCTTTTTACTGAGTTCTTTCCAAGAATTGAAGTTTTTCCACAAACTGACTGCTTGCCACATGACTGCTCTTTTATCTATTATAAATGTGTCTGTGGGCCACTGTGAGTGTTTACAACTTTTCGTGATCAAATCAATCCATCAGCCATAGAATGCTCCCTCCACTGCATTTTAATTTTTTTGTTTTCGTTGCTGAAATATATGAGTTGTCACTTTAACATTCTTCAGTCTTAAATCATTGCTTTAAACAAAAATACTAGTGAAATTTCCTCTATCTCCTTAGTGCTAATAAATCACTTGTGTATGCATTTCCAATGTGGCCAGAAGATCCCCTGGAGAATGAAATGGCAACCCCCTCCAGTATTCTTGCTTAGAGAATTCCATGGACAGAGGATCCTGGTGGGCTATAATGCATGGGGTTGCAAAGAGTCAGCCATGACTAATTGACTAACACTTTGACTTTCCAGAGCTGAAGTTATTGAATTGTAGTCTTTTTCTAATTATTTCTGATGAAACTTCATTCTGTTTTATATAATGGCCATTTCACAAATTGCACAGATTTTGCAAATTTTATTAACACCAGTAGTGCACAAAGTTCACTTTTCTCAACATTCTTATAATCACTTCTTAACTCTAGTATTTTTGACAATCACCATTATAACAGGAATAGCTAATACTTTATTCAGTTTTGACTTGAAGTTCCCTAATGAACAGCATTGTTGTGTGCCTTTTCATCCACCTGTTGAAGATTTGAATGTCTCTTTGGAAAACATCTACTCATATCCTTTCCCTATTTTTTATTTGAATTTCTTTTGCTACTGGGTTGTATGCTCAGTAGTCTGAGTTGTGCATGACTCTTTGCAACACCATGAACTGTAACTCTCCAAGTTTTTCTGTCCATGGAGTGTTCCAGGCAAGAATACTGGAGTGGGTTGTTATTTCCTCCTGCAGGAGATATTTCTGATGCAGGGATCAAACCCATGTCTCGGACTCCTGCATTGGCAGGCAGATTCTTTATCACTAAGATACCAGGAAAGCCCTGCTGGGTTGTATGAGTTACTTTTATAGTTTGAATATTAACTCCGTTTCAGATATCTTGTTTGAAAATATTTTTTTCCATTTCCATATATTTCTTTTGGTCATGCTGTTAGTTTTTGTTTGTTTGTTTGTTTGTTTTTTCCTGTGGATGTTGTCTAGGTTGATGTATTGTCACTTGGTTATTTCTTATTTTGATACTTTGTTGATATGTCAAATCCAAAATAAATATTTCCAAGAACTATGCTAAGAAATCATTTTCATATGTTTTCCTCTAGGATTTTAATGGTTTTAGGTCAACTTATGTCTTTAATTCATTTAGGAGGAATTTCTTTGACTACAATAAAGTAGTGGTCCAATATCATTCTGCTTTACGTAGTTGGACAATTTTTCCAGTATTACTTATAGAAGAGGCCATATTTTACCTATTTTATGTGTTCTTTGTCATAGATTAATTAACCATCTAAGTGTCATTTTATCAATGGGATCGCAGTTTTGCTACGATCCCATGTACCTAGTTATACATGTCTGTTTTTATGCTAGTATCCTGCTGTTTTGATGACTGTAGCTTTGTAGTATATTTTTGAAAGCAGAAGGTGTGATGACTCTAGTTCTGTCCTTCTTTCTCAAGATTACTTTGGATATTTATGATTTTGTGATTTCTTATGAATTTTAGGATTGTTTATCTGTTTCTGTGAGAAATGAAATTGAAATCCTGACAGAGATTGCATTGCATCTGTAGATTTTCTTTGACTAATATAAACATTACAAGAATAATATTTTTTAGAATCTAGAAACATGGGATACTTTCCATTTATTTGCATCTTCTTTGATTCCTATCAACAATGTCTTGTGATTTTCAGCATAGAGATGCTTTACCTCATTGGTTGAACTTATTCCTAAGAATTTGGTTGTTTTTAATGTTATTGTAAATGCTACTGCTTTCTTTATTTCATTTTTGATAATTTGATATTGTAGAGTAACTAGCCTCCAATTAAAATAAATAAATTTAAATTTAAAAAATCGCTACTTATTTTTACATGTTAATTGTGTATCTTGCATTTTAGTGAATTTTTTAATTAGCTGTAACATTTTTAACATATTTTTTAAGATTGTATTATATGTATGTCATCTGCAAGCAAAGAAAATTTTATTTATTTTCCAAATCTTATGTGTTTTATTTCTTTTTGTGCTTTAATGCTCTAAGGACTTCTAGTACCATGTGGAATAGAAGTGGTGACAGAGGGTAACCTTGTCTCGCTCCTGATCATACAGGTAAAACTTTAATTTTTTTCACCATTTTGTATGAACTTAGCTGTGGATACATCATATGTGATGTTTTTATGCATGTTAGGTGTTTCTGCTTTTCATCTTCTTACACTCAAAGATCAGACAGTAATAGGAAAATTGTCAGCAAACAATATGAATTCCAAAAATAAATGATAGAATTTCTCATTAAGGGTGGAACATAACATGGTGACAAAAAAACTAAAAATGGGAAAATTTCTTAATTAGGGATAGCAATAGGGAATCGCACAGAGGATTAGGTCCATACACAAAAGTACTGATATTAATTTTGTTACTGCAAAATATAAAGTAACCATTTCAATTTTGTGGGTGAAAGCCATTTGTATAAAGATAACTAATGATATTTTTTCTCCTTTCTTGTACTCAACTTCAACAAATGGAAGAAGAAAATCTTACAGTAGTTTCAGGATTTCTTCTTCTGGAATTTTCAAATGAACAAGAATTGCAGCCCATCACATTTGTGATTTTCTTCTTCATGTATCTGATCACTGTGTTTGGAAATCTGGCTATCATTCTAGCCACCATTTCTGACTCCCACCTCCACACACCTATGTACTTCTTCATCTCCAATCTGTCCTTTGTAGACATCTGTGTTACCTCTACCACCATCCCAAAGGTGCTGTGGAACATCCAGAACCAGGGAAAGCTGATAAGCTATAAAAGCTGCATTACTCAGAAGTACTATGTCATACTCTTCGTAAGGTTGGATGACTTTCTCCTAACAGTGATGGCCTATGACCACTTTGTGGTCATCTGTCACCCCCTGCACTACACAGTCATTATGAATCCATGGCTTTGTGGCATTATGCTGCTGGTCTTCTGGATCATCAGTGTCTTACATTCCTTCGTACAAACCTTAATGGTTTTGCAGCTTGGCTTGTATACACATTTAGATATCCCTCATTATTTCTGTGAACTTAATCAGTTGATTCCACTTGCCTGTACCGATACCTTTCTTAATGACATAGTGATGTATTTTGCAGCCCCACTTATGGGTGGTGGTCCTCTAGTTGGTATCATTTACTTATACTCTCAGATATTGTCTTCCATTTGTAGAATCTCATCATCTCAGGGGAAGTATAAAGCATTTTCCACTTGTGCATCTCACCTTTCAATTGTCTCCTTATTCTATTGTTCATGCTTAGGAGTGTACCTAAGCTCTGCTGTTACCCACAGCTCACACTCAAGTGCAACAGCCTCATTGATGTACACAATGGTCACATCCATGCTGAACCCCTTCATATACAGTCTAAGAAATAAAGACATAAAGAAGGCTATGAAAAGATATGTGGGGATGGCAGCTACACAGGGTGCAACTGTCCTGGAGTTGAACAAGGCCATGTGAGCACAGGGTTCATAATCTTGGAGCCAGAGTTATGGTTTCAGCAGTTTTACATCTTATCATTTTCCTGCTCTCTGAAATTATTTTCTATTTCAAATCATATGAATTTGAATTTATTTAAATTTTATTTTTCTCAAATAAAAAATATAATATCAAGCCTTAGAGCAGAAAGTGAAAAACTAAAGAGCCTCTTGGTGAAAGTGAAAGAGGAAAGTGAAAAAGTTGGCTTAAAACTCAATATTCAGAAAACCAAGATCATGGTATCCAGTCCCATCACTTCATGGCAAACAGATGGGGAAACAATGGAAACAGTGACAGACTTTACTTGCTTGGGCTCCAAAATCACTGCAGATGGGGATTGTAGCCATGAAATCAAAATACGCTTGCTCCTTGGAAGAATAGCTATGACCAACCTAGACAGCATATTGAAAAGCAGAGACATTGCTTTGCCAACAAAGTGAGAGGGGAACAGCCAGGAAGACCAGGGGTCTCCAAACAGAGGAAATAGGTTGCAACTGTCAAACATTTTTTAAATATCTCTCTTAAGTGTCAGAAAACAAACTAGTGATACATTTTTTCCCCTTCTGTATAGAACTTGACATGGAACAACAGACTGGTTCCAAATAGGAAAAGGAGTACATCAAGGCTGTATATTGTCACCCTGTTTATTTAAATTATATGCAGAGTACATCATGAGAAATGCTGGGCTGGAAGAAGCACAAGTTGGAATCAAGATTGCTGGGAGAAATATCAAAAACCTCAGATATGCTGATGACACCACCCTTATGGCAGAAAGTGAAGAGGAACTAAAAGCCTCTTGATGAAAGTGAAAGTGGAGAGTGAAAAGGCTGGCTTAAAGCTCAACCTTCAGAATACGAAGATCGTGGCATCTGGTCCCATCACTTCATGGGAAATAGATGGGGATACAGTGGAAACAGTGGCTGACTTTATTTTTCTGGGCTCCAAAATCACTGCAGATGGTGACTGCAGCCATGAAATTAAAAGATGCTTACTCCTTGGAAGGAAAGTTATGACCAACCTAGATAACATATTCAAAAGCAGAGACATTACTTTGCCAACAAAGGTTCACCTAGTCAAGGCTATGATCTTTCCTATGGTCATGTATGTATGTGAGAGCTGGACTGTGAAGAAGGCTGAGCACCGAAGAATTGATGCTTTTGAACTGTGGTGTTGGAGAAGACTCTTGAGAGTCCCTTGGACTGCAAGGAGATCCAACCTGTCCATTCTGAAAGAGATCAGCCCTGGGATTTCTTTGGAAGGAATGATTCTAAAGCTGTAACTCCAGTATTTTGGCCACCTCATGTGAAGAGTTGACTCATTGGAGAAGACTCTGATGCTGGGAGAGATTGAGGGCAGGAGGAGAAGGGGACGACAAGGGATGAGATGGCTGGATGGCATCACTGACTCAATGGATGTGAGTCTGAGTGACCTCCAGGAGTTGGTGATGGACAGGGAGGCCTGGCGTGCTGTGATTCATGGGGTCTCAAAAAGTTGGACACGACTGAGCGACTGATCTGATCTGATCTGATACAAATTTAAAAAGAGGTCTCTCTTAAAATACTATGTTGCCATAATGACACCTGGTTCCACCTGAACTTTTTTCTCAAATTTTGAGCTAACCAATGCATTTTTTTTTTCTTATGGAAATGTTTGTTTTAGGCTATGTTAATGTACCATGCATTTACCCCAAACTCTGACTTCAAATAGATTCCCCCTAAAGGCTCAGAACTGACTTGACAAACCAGTATGTTACCCTCATATATTGTTCTCCTTTTCCATGTAAACGGAACTATTTGTATGGTAATCTGCCATTCTACAAGATTCAAGTCAATCAGTTTATGGCCCAGGATGACCAGCCTGGTGCCAAGATTATCTCAAAATGCATCTTGTGGGTGAGGGGCCTGGTGCCATTCTCTGAGTTTTTAAGCAATCCTCTTTCATTAGCAAATTGCTAGTAACTATATGACATTCAGCATATAAAAACTAGTTATAAAAAAAACTAGGAGGTGGATATTCTTTCTGCCCCCTATTGATGTCTGTGTCAGAAGCTTTCTCTATCTCTTTTATACTTTAATAAAACTTTATTACCCGAAAGCTCTGAGCGATCAAGTCTCGTCTCTGGCCCCAGATTGACTTCTCCTCTGGAGGCCAAGAATTCCGGCATATTTCATGGTTCAGCAACAACCTTTCAAAAGGTCCATCTAGTCACAGCTGTGGTTTTTGCAGTAGTAATATATGGGTGTGAGAGTTGGACTATTAAGAAAGCTGAGCGCCAAAGAATTGATGCTTTTGAACTGTGGTGTTGGAGAAGACTCTTGAGAGTCCCTTGGACTGCAAGGAGATCCAACCAGTCCATCCTAAAGAAAATCAGTCTTGAATATTCATTGGAAGGACTGATGCTGAAGCTGAAACTCCTATACTTTGGCCACCTGATGCAGAGAACTGACTCATTTGAAAAGACCCTGATGCTGGGAAATAGTGAAGGCAGGAGGAGAAGGGGACGATAGAGGATGAGATGGTTGGATGGTGTCACTGGCTCAATGGGTATGAGTTTGTGTCGGCCCTGGGAGTTGGTGATGGACAGGGAGACCTGGCATGCTGAAGTCCATGGGGTGGCAAAGAGTCGGACACAATTGAGGGACTGAACTGCCTGATAAGAGATTAGTCATGAGTTGTAAACTCCCTTGGAAAGAAAGCTGGTTTTAGAGAAGGCAGAGGAACCAGAGATCAAATTGCCAACATCCGCTGGATCATCGAAAAAGCAAGAGAGTTCCAGAAAAAACATCTATTTCTGCTTTATTGACTATGCCAAAGCCTTTGACTGTGTAGATCACAATAAACTGTGGAAAATTCTGAGAGAGATGGGAATACCAGACCACCTGATCTGCCTCTTGAGAAATCTGTATGCAGGTCAGGAAGCAACAGTTAGAACTGGTCATGGAACAACAGACTGGTTCCAAATAGGAAAAGGAGTACGTCAAGGCTGTATCCGGGAAGGCAATGGCACCCCACCCCAGTACTTTTGCCTGGAAAATCCCATGGACGGAGGAGCCTGATAGGCTCCAGTCCATGGGGTCGCTAAGATTCGGACACAACTGAACGACTTCACTTTCATTTTTCACTTTCATGCATTGGAGAAGGAAATGGCAACCCACTCCAGTGTTCTTGCCTGGAGAATCCCAGGGACAGGGGAGCCTGGTGAGCTTCCGTCTATGGGGTCGCACAGAGTCGGACACGACTGAAGCGACTTAGCAGCAGCAGCAGCAGCAGTAAGGCAGTATATTCTCACCATGTTTATTTAACATACACAGAGTACATCATGAGAAATGCTGGACTGGAAGAAACACAAGTTGGAATCAAGATTGCCAGGAGAAATATCAATAACCTCAGATATGCAGATGATACCACCCTGATTGCAGAAAATGAAGAGGAACTGAAGAGCCTCTTGATGAAAGTGAAAGTGGAGAGTGAAAAAGTTGGCTTAAAGCTCAACATTCAGAAAACGAAGATCATGGCATCTGGTCCCATCACTGCATGGGAAATAGATGGTGAAACGGTGGAAACAGTGTCAGACTTTATTTTTCTGGGCTCCAAAATCACTGCAGATGGTGACTGCAGCCATGAAATTAAAAGACACTTACTCCTTGGAAGGAAAGTTATGACCAACCTAGATAGCATATTCAAAAGCAGAGACATTACTTTACCAACAAAGGTTCGCCTAGTCAAGGCTATGGTCCTTCCTGTGGTCATGTATGGATGTGAGAGCTGGACTGTGAAGAAGGCTGAGCGCCGAAGAATTGATGCTTTTGAACTGTGGTGTTGGAGAAGGCTCTTGAGAGTCCCTTGGACTGCAAGGAGATCTAACCAGTCCATTCTGAAGGAGATCAGCCCTGGGATTTCTTTGGAAGGAATGATGCTAAAGCTGAAACTTCAGTATTTTGGCCACCTCATGCGAAGAGTTGACTCATTGGAGAAGACTCTGATGCTGGGAGGGATTGGGGGCAGGTGGAGAAGGGGACGACAGAGGATGAGATGGCTGGATGGCATCACTGACTCGATGGATGTGAGTCTGAGTGACCTCCAAGAGCTGGTGATGGACAGGGAGGCCTGGCGTGCTGCAGTTCATGGGGTCGGAAAGAGTCGGACACGACTGAGCAACTGATCTGATCTGATCTGATCTTGGAAAGAAATACACTCAGATACAATCACATTTATGTTTATATAAGATTTAAAGAAAGGTCTCAGATAATTTTTTTTTTCCTTTTTGGGGACATCACTTTTCTATATCTCTATAGTAATTTATCGGAGAGGGCAATTGCAACCCACTCCAATACTCTTGCCTGGAAAATCCCATGGATGGAGGAGCCTGGTAGGCTGTGGTTCCTGGGCTCGCTAAGATCGGGCATGACTGAGCGACTTCACTTTCAATTTTCACTTTCATGCATTGGAGAAGGAAATGGCAACCCACTCCAGTGTTCTTGCCTGGAGAATCCCAGGGACAGGGGAGCCTGGTGGGCTGCCGTCTATGAGGTCACACAGAGTTGGACACTACTAAAGCGACTTAGCAGCAGCAACATAGTAATTTACACAATATATATTGTATTTTATATCTAGTCACTGACTTTTATTCTCCTCACTAGGATCCTATTCTCTTATTCAATTCCGTGTCCACAATGCCTGCCATGACGACTGGCAAAAGAATAGGTCATTAGGTATATGTCTCCATGTGGAGTATTTATTCAACACAATTTAAAATAAACAAATTAACTTAATATGTCCTTGGAGTCATTGTTGCTGTTCAGTTACCAAGTCGTGTCTGACTCTTTTTGACCCTATGGACTGCAGCAATCCAGGCTTCTCTATCCCTCACCATCTACCAGAGGGTGCCCAAGTTCATGTCCATTGAGTCGATGATGCCATCCAACCATCTCACCCTCTTTTGCCCTCTTCTTCTCCCTTCCCAGCATCAGGGTCTTTTTCAGTGAGTCAGCTCCCTTGCATCAAGTGGCCAAATGATTGGAGCTTTAGATTCAGCATCAATCCTTCCAATAAATATTCAGGATTGATTTCCTTTAGGATTGACTGTTTTAATCTCCTTGCTGTCCAAGGGATTCTCAAGAGTTGACACTCTACATTTTTTATGGTCCAGCTCACACATCCATACATGACTACCTGAAAGACCATAGATTTGACTATACAGACTTTTTTTTGGCAAAGTGATGTCTTTGCTTTTTCACACATGTCAAGGTTTGTCATAGGTTTCCTGCCAAGAAACAATTGTCTTCTAATTTTATGGCTGCAATCACCATCCACAGTGATTTTAGAGCCCAAGAAGAGGAAATCTGTCACTGCTTCCACATTTTCTCATTCTATTCACCATGAAGTAATAGGACCAGTTGCCATGATCTCAGTTTTTTTTTTTTTTTTCAATATTGAGTTATAGGTGGCTCTAAATATGACAAAGCACATTTTAAAATTATACATTATATGCAAATATTTGCTTTTCAAGTTGTAAATCTACTCATTGACATATGGAAGATTTGTGTTTATCTTTTAGAGGGTTTATATAATGGAGTGAAAGCCTTGTTGGATGGTTTCATGTGTTTCAATGGGATTGGTCATCTTCCTAAATCTGTTTGAAAATGTCGTGCTGCCTACATGTATAAATCCTTTCATTTCTCTGGATGATATGCCTCAATCTTTTCTAAACTACAACATCATCTCTAAAGGAGTAGTGAACTAACGTATTATTCATTCTATGTATCCTTGTAGAATGAACAAGATGTTAATCTTCATAAGTTATGATTCACAGGAGAGTTTGAATTCCTTTCCAATCATGTGATTCAGGACAGCTGATTTTCTGCATGAAAAGTCAACTCCTTCTCACCTGTCCAAGTTCCCTGGAACAGAACCTCACCTTTTAGTAAAGTTGTCTGAAATAAACTATATCAGAGTTATCATGAACAGTGTCCTCAAATATCAGAACAGAGATTGCTTACATAAGAAGTAGTGAACTTTTAGAACTGTCCTCAGTTCAGATGACTTTGTTATATCAGTTAACCATTGTTGTATAATAGGTCTTCAGAAAAGCAAGTGGTTTAATTGAATGCCTTTATTATTAAAAGGAGCTACATGATGTGAAGTTGTTCTAAACTCTACTGGGTTCCTTATGAATGTGGAGTCAGCTATCAGGCTCTGCAGTGAGGTTTTAGGCTCGTCCATGTCCCGAGTGTGTCTATAGGGCCTTTCATTTTCGAACAGTTTATGGTCAGTTTACTTCATTTCTATTTTTAAAGTTCTATTTACAGAAACAAAAACCATATTTATCATATAAATTACTTTGGCTTCAATGCACAGATCCTATATGTTTGTGACATTTTGCTTTTGTCATAGTTAGAAAACATACCTTCCACTCATTTTAAGGGTGAATCAGCTACCTTTGTTTTTTCTAGATCCTACTTCAACCATGAGACTTTTTTCTTTAAAGAATTCCAATTAAATAAATTAATTAATTTACCAAAAATAAAGAATTCATTGGCATATAATGAACATAATAAACTGAGCCCATTAAGTGTAAATTTTGATGAATTAAAGAAACTTTACAGATTCAAGAGGGCATACTGCAGTTTTGCATTTGTATATATTAATAATTCAAGAAAATACAAAATAAGCTTTAAAAGTTTTGTATGTAATTAGTAAAAATTTAGTTTCTATAAGCCTAAATTTTCTTAGTTTTGAAGGTGCAAGCTTACTAAATTTCTTCAGTTGTGTCTGGTTCTTTGCACCTCATGGGCTGTAGCTTGCCATGTTCCTCTGGCAAGATTTCTCAGGCAAGAATATTGGAGTTGGTTGCCATTCCCTTCTCCAGGGAATCTTTCTGACCCATGTCTTCTGCTTTGGCAGGTGGATTCTTTACCACTGAGCCGTCTGGGAAGCCTATATTTCTGAAGATGCTGTTGGATTAAAAAAAAAAAAAATCAGATGAATGGATACGAAAGCTTTGGTACATATACACGATGGAGTATTACTCAGCCATTGAAAAGAATGCATTTGAGTCAGTTCTAATGAGATGGGTGAAACTGGAGCCTATTATACAGAGTGAATTAAGCCAGAAAGAAAAACACCAATACAGTATACTAACGCATATATATGGAATTTAGAAAGACGGTAACAATAACCCTGTATACGAGACAGCAAAAGAGACACTGATGTATAGAACAGTCTTTTGGACTCTGGGAGAGGGAGAGTGTGGGATGATTGGGGAGAATGGCATTGAAATAAGTATAATATCATATATGAAACAAGTCGCCAGTCCAGGTTCAATGCACAATAATGGATGCGTGGGGCTAGTGCACTGGGACGACATGGAGGGATGGTATGGGGAGGGAGGAGGGAGGAGGGCTCAGGATGAGAAACACATGTATACCTATGGCATATTCATTTTGATACATGGCAAAAGCAATACAATATTGTAAAGTTAAATAAAATTAAATTAAATTTAAAAAATTCAGATAGATGTATGGTAAATTTAAAAAGTGTGTGGAAATATATCATTATATTCAAAGAAAACATTCATGGGAGTAGTCTATGTATGTGAATTGGACATTCTTTTTTCAAATAAGCACAAACATATTTATGTACAAAGGCATAGACAACTATGATCTCTTCTTTTATGGTGAAAGAGAATTTGAGAGGAAGTTGGAGACGATAGAAATCAAAGAATGAATGTTTGAGTTTTTATAAATACCAGTGTAGAAATTTAGAAACATAATTAAAATAGAGTGACCTTAATTTTCATAGGAAATTATTTTCTTATATTTATTTAACAAAGACCTTCAGAATCAGACCATCAGACTCACACTTACATTTATGAAAAGGCCATTTACTGGGCCAGCTAGAGTAGGTAGCCTGTTTCCAGAAGTACTTAAAACTTAGTCTTCTATTAAGATGGAATTTCAAGCTAACCTAGCCTCACCCAAGGTAAGTTAAACAAATGAAATGAGAGTCTTAAACTTAGTTGTCTGAGATAAAATTTTATTTAATATATAATTAAATTTATATAATATATGAACTAACATATTCCAAGGTTTTGGGGATTTGTAGGTAGACATCTTTTGGAAGTCCTTATTTTGTTTACTGGTTTCCCAAATGGCTTAGTGGTAAAGAATTCACCTGCCAATGCAGGAGATGCAGGTTTGATCCCTGGGTCAGGAAGATCCCCTGAAGGAGGAAATAGCAACACTCCAGTATTCTTGCCTGGAAAATCCCATGGACATAGGAACCTGGAGGGCTACAGTCAAAAGAGTCTGATGCAACTGAGTACAATAACACATTCTGTTTAATACACAGTCTTTTCAGAAGTATACTAAATGAAGTCCCTTGAGGTTTGTAATATAAATCATACAGAGAATATATGGTAGCCTCTGAATTGGTTGAATATGTTTTTCATTAAAGTCTTATATTAGCAAAATATATGGTGAAGAAAAATTTAACACACCTGACTTAACACATGACCACAGTCTTGCAACTCAGACAGTGGTCCATAGATTAGGACCTCCAGCATCAATATAATCAAGGAGCTTGTTAGAAATGCAGTTTCTTGGATCACAGGAGACATGCTGAATCAGAATTTATATTTGAAATAGCATCCCTAGTTCCCTAGTTTACTAGTTACTCCTGTGCACATCAAAAAAATTGAAGTGTTGGTCCAGAATTGACATTCATAACATTGATATTTGTGTTTGATGATTATTTGTTGGTGTTTTTCTCTGCATTGCCAGTGTCACCAGCCTGTCTCTCCAGACAATGTCAAATATTCCCAAGAGGAAAATCATACATGATTGATAAACACTGCTTCAGAGTTTGAGAGCTGAAAGCATCCTGAAATATTTCCAATCAAGATTCTATTCGTTAATCAGACTATAACGTGAGCAGATCACTACCTCCCTCTAAACCACACTCTTGCATGAAGAATAGAGATCATAATAGAAACTGTTCATAGACAACAGGACTTCCCCAGTGGCTCAGAGGGTAAGAAATCTGCTGGCAATTCAGGAGACACAGGAGATACCTCTTCTATCCCTGGATCAGAAAGATCCCCTGAAAGAGAAAATGGCAACACACTTCAGTACTCCTGCCTGAAAAATACCATGGAGAGGAGCCTGGCAGGCTACAGTCCATAGTGTTTCAAAACAATCAGACATGACTAAATGACTAAGCATGCATCAGATCAGATGAGTCGCTCAGTCATGTCCGACTATTTGCGACCCCATGAACTGCAACACGCCAGACCTCCCTGTCCATCACTAGCTCTCGGAGGTCACTCAGACTCACATCCATCGAGTCAGTGATGTCATCCAGCCATCTCATCCTCTGTCGTCCCCTTCTCCACCTGCCCCCAATCCCTCCCAGCATCAGAGTCTTCTCCAATGAGTCAACTCTTCGCATGAGGTGGCCAAAATACTGGAGTTTCAGCTTTAGCATCATTGCTTCCAAAGAAATCCCAGGGCTGATCTCCTTCAGAATGGACTGGTTGGATCTCCTTGCAGTCCAAGGGACTCTCAAGAGTCTTCTCCAACACCACAGTTCAAAAGCATCAATTCTTCAGTGCTCAGCCTTCTTCCAGTCCAGCTCTCACATCCATACATGACCACAGGAAAGACCATAGCCTTGACTAGGCGAACCTTTGTTGGCAAAGTTAATGTCTCTGCTTTTGAATATGCTATCTAGCTTGTTCATAACTTTCCTTCCAAGGAGTAAGCATCTTTTAATTTCATGGCTGCAGTAACCATCTGCAGTGATTTTGGAGCCCACAAAAATAAAGTCAGCCACTGTTTCCACTGTATCCCCATCTATTTCCCATGTAGTAATGGGACCAGATGCCATGATCTTCGTTTTCTGAAGGTTGAGCTTTAAGCCAACCTTTTCACTCTTCACTTTCACTTTCATCAAGAGGCTTTTTAGTTCCTCTTCACTTTCTGCCATAAGGGTGGTATCATCTGCATATCTGAGGTTATTGATATTTCTCCTGGCAATCTTGATTCCAGCTTGTGTTTCTTCCAGTCCAGCATTTCTCATGATGTATTCTCCATATAAATTAAATAAACATGGTGACAATATACAGCCTTGATGTACTCCTTTTCCTATTTGGAACCAGTCTGTTGTTCCATGTCCAGTTCTAACTGTTGCTTCCTGACCTGCATACAGATTTCTCAAGAGGCAGATCAGGTGGTCTGGTATTCCCATCTCTTTCAGAATTTTCCACAGTTTATTGTGATCTACACAGTCAAAGGCTTTGGCATAGTCAATAAAGCAGGCTTGGATCATGAACTCCTTTTTGCCAAATTCAGACTTAAATTGAAGAAAGTAGGGAAAACCACTAGATCATTCAGGTATGAACTAAATCAAATCCCTTATGATTAGACAGTGGAACTGAGAAATAGATTTAAGGGCCTAGATCTGATAGATAGAGTGCCTGATGAACTATGGAATGAGGTCCGTGACATTGTACAGGAGACAGGGATCAAGACCATCCCCATGGAAAAGAAATGCAAAAAAGCAAAATGACTGCCTGGGGAGGCCTTGCAAATAGCTGTGAAAAGAGGAGAAGTGAAAAGCAAAGGAGAAAAGGAAAGATATAAACATCTGAATGCAGAGTTCCAAAGAATAGCAAGAAGAGATAAGAAAACCTTCTTCAGCGATCAATGCAAAGAAATAGAGGAAAACAACAGAATGGGAAAGACTAAGGATCTATTCAAGAAAATCAGAGATACCAAAGGAACATTTCATGCAAAAATGGGCTTGATAAAGGACAGAAATGGTATGGACCTAACAGAAGCAGAAGATATTAAGAAGAGGTGGCAAGAATACACAGAAGAACTGTACAAAAAAGAGCTTCATGACCCAGATAATCATGATGGCGTGATCACTGACCTAGAGCCAAACATGCTGGAATGTGAAGTCAAGTGGGCCTTAGAAAGCATCATTATGAACAAAGCTAGTGGAGGTGATGGAATTCCAGTGGAGCTATTTCAAATCCTGAAAGATGATGCTGTGAAAGTGCTACACTCAATATTCCAGCAAATTTGGAAAACTCAGCAGTGGCCACAAGATTGGAAAAGGTCAATTTTCATCCCAATCCCAACGAAAAGCAATGTCAAAGAGTGCTCAATCTACCGCACATTGCACTCATCTCACACGCTAGTAAAGTAATGCTCAAAATTCTCCAAGCCAGGCTTCAGCAATATGTGAACCGTGAACTTCCTGACGTTCAAGCTGGTTTTAGAAAAACCAGAGGAACCAGAGGTCAAATTGTCAACATTCGCTGGATCATCGAAAAAGCAAGAGAGTTCCAGAAAAACATCTATTTCTGCTTTATCGACTATGCCAAAGCATGCATAGACAAGACTTTTCAAAACAAAGTTTGGCAATATGTATAAAGTGCTAAGGCCTAAATATATCTCTTGTAATTAACAAACTTTTAATATTGAATTTTAAGTTACACTTCTACTGCTATATAAATATGAAACCCCTCATTATTTGGCAAAAGTGTCACAAGCTAAGGAATGTATTGTAAATGTTTTATGTTATACAAAAATTTATATTTGCTTTGTTAAGGAGGGAAAAACCAACCTTCTAGAAATATCAGGAGTTTTATCCCCATCACAAGTCAAGGCTTTGGAAGTCCAAGAAATGTAAGCAAGATGAGTTACTCAGTATTATAAACTGGAAAAAGCAACTTAAGCTTAGACCTCTGAAATTCAGGAGAAGTATTAGACAAGGAATAATAAAAACTGAATTCACCTGGTTTATAGCCTAGTCGCATAGGGACAAAGATTCAACAAGGAAATTATTCTTTCTGTTCAGACCAGTGTCTGGCAAGATCAATTATTTAAAAGCATTTGAAACAAGACAGAAATGTGCTAATGAGCAGATAGGGAGTTGTAAAAGTCCCCCACTGCATCCCTCAGGATGTACAGGATGTGTTTTCTTGGTGAAAATTCAAAGTATTTTTCAGATGCTAAAATAGATACATGAACGTTGAACTCAGTAAGGTAATGTTCAGTGATAAGAATGAAATATTAATAGGAATGGAAGCTCAATCAGAAAAGGGATGAGAGGCAAAAAAAGTGCTTCTAGTTAAAGTAGGACTTATGTAAAAGTATCTTATTAATTAACTGGAGTGGAGAAATAGTATACTAGCTTTATAAGGGTATAAAATGAAATGAAAACATTTCTTTCTATGTTTTAAGATGACATATTTGACCATGTTTACTTATGGATAAGAAAGATCCACACCAAGGAATTCTTGCAAATGCATCTTTGCAAAAGTTCTTGTGTTTCCATATTTCACAGTGTTTTCTGTTTAAAAAAATTTAGATGTAAGAAGGGCTATGCTAATTATCTTACTTTGCAATAATTTCATTACCTATGAGGGTAGATATGTTTGTGGATTTATTAGCCATTTACTTTCTTTATCTCAAATTATCTGTATGACTCCTTGCTTTGGTAGAGAAGAATCAGAGAAACTTTATTCCTTTTTTTAAAATATATATATATTTTAATTTTTAAAAATATAAATTCATTTATTTTAATAGGAGATTAATTACTCTACAATATGGTATTGGATTTGTCATACATCAATGTGAATCCACCACAGGTATACACGTGTTCACTATCCTGAACCCCCCTCCCACCTCCCTCCCTGTACCATCCCTCTGGGTCGTCCCAGTGCACCAGCCCCAAGCATCCAATATCATGCATAGAACCTGGACTGGCGATTCGTTTCTTACATGATATTAGACATGTTTCAATGCCATTCTCCCAAATCATCCCACCCTTACCCTCTGCCACAGAATCCAAAAGACTGTTCTATACATCTGTGTCTCTTTTGCTGTTTCACATACAGGGCTATTGTTAATATCTTTCCAAATTCCATATATATGTGTTAGTATACAGTATTGGTGTTTTCTTTCTGGCTTCCTTCACACTGTATAATAGGCTCCAGTTTCATCTACTTCATTAGAACTGATTCAAATGTATTCTTTTTAATGGCTGAGTAATACTCCATTGTGTATATGCACCACAGCTTTCTTATCCATTCCTCTGCTGATGGACATCTAGGTTGCTTCCATGTCCTGGCTATTATAAACAGTGCTACGATGAACACTGGGGTACATGTGTCTTTTTCAATTCTGGTTTCCTCAGTGTGTATGCCCTTTACTGGGATTGCTGGGTCATAAGGCAGTTCTTTTTTGTTTTTTAAGGAATCTCCACACTGTTCTCCATAGTGGCTGTACTAGTTTGCATTCCCACCAACAGTGTAAGAGGGTTCCCTTTTCTCTGCACCCTCTCCAGTATTTATTGTTTGTAGACTTTTGGATCACAGCCATTCTGACTGGCATGAAATGGTACCTCATTGTGGTTTTGATTTGCATTTCTCTGATAATGAGTGATGTTGAGCATCTTTTCATATGTTTTTTAGCCATCAGTATGTCTTCTTTGGAGAAATGTCTATTTAGCTCTTTTTCTTTTTTTTTTTTTTTTTTTTTTAAATTGGATAGTTTATTTTTCTGGAATTGAGCTGCAGGAGTTGCTTGTATATTTTTGAGATAAGTTATTTGTCAGTTGCTTCATTTGCTATTATTTTCTCCCATTCTGAAGGCTGTCTTTGCACCTTGCTTATAGTTTTCTTTGTTGTGCAGAAGCTTTTAAGTTTAATTAGGTCCCCTTTGTTTATTTTTGCTATTATTTCCAATATTCTGGGAGGTGGATCATAGAGAATCCTGCTGTGATGTATGTCAGAGAGTGTTTTGCCTATGTTCTCCTCTAGGAGTTTTATAGTTTCTTGTCTTATGTTTAGATCTTTAATCCATTTTGAGTTTATTTTTGTGTATGGTGTTAGAAAGTGTTCTAGTTTCACTCTTTTACAAGTGTTTGACCAATTTTCCCAGCACCCATTGTTAAAGAGATTGTCTTTAATCCATTGTATATTCTTGCCTCCTTTGTCAAAGATAAGGTGTCCATAGGTGTGTGGGTTTATCTCTGGGATTTCTATTTTGTTCCATTGACCTATATTTCTGTCTTTGTGCCAGTACCATACTGTCTTGATGACTGTGGCTTTGTATAGAGCCTGAAGTCAGGCAGGTTGCTTCCTCCAGTTCCATTATTCTTTCTTAAGATTGCTTTGGCTACTCAAAGTTTTTTGTATTTCCATACAAATTGTGAAATTACTTGTTCTAGGTCTGTGAAAAAAAACCGTTGGTAGCTTTATAGGGATTGCATTGAATCTATAGATTGCTTTGGGTACTATACTCATTTTCACTGTATTGATTCTTCTGATCTGCGAACATGGCATATTTCTCCATCTATTAGTGTCCTCTTTGATTTCTTTCACCAGTGTTTTATAGTTTTCTATATATAGGTCTTTAGTTTCTTTAGGTAGATATTATTCCTATTTTTGATTGCAACCTTTCAATAAAAGAATTGGACTTCTTTTTCACAAAAAAAGTTTGTGGCTGTTTGTCATTTAGTTCTTTTATCTATATAAAATGTATTTGAGGGGAACTGTGGGTGTTTATAAATTTGTGTGGTCAAACCTATCCATCAGTCACACTGTGTATTCTCCATTGTTTTTTATTTTTAAGTTTTTTTTTTCTTTTTCCTGAAGGAGATGAGCTGTTACTTTAATGTTTTCCACTTGCAAATCATTGTTTCAAGCAAAACGATGCTAAAAATTGTGACTCAGTAGTGCTAATATGGGGCTTCCCAGGTGTCCCTAGTGGTAAAGAACCTGCCTGCTAATGCAGGAGACATAAGAGACATGGGTTTGACCACTAGGTTGGGAAAATTCCCTGGAGGAAGACATAGAAACCCATTCCAGTATTCTCAACTAGAGAATTCCTGTGGACAGAGGAGCCTGGAATGCTGTAGTCAATGGGATTGCAAAGAGTCAGACACAACTGTAGCAACTTCACACAGCACAGCACAGTTCTAATACTTTGCCCTTTACACTTTTTCCATGTCAACGAAAAAAAGTGCACACCATGAGAGTTGCAAGTTAAGTTTTATTTGTAACAATAGGAGGTCTGCAGCCCAGAAAACAGCACCTCAGATAGCTCCAAAGAGGTAGGGGAAAAATGATGGCATATATGTGATTTTTGGTATGCAGTCAAGTACTATATATATATATATATATATATATATATATATATATATATATATATATATTTGGGAAGGGTAGACAGTTTCTGCTGGTCTCATGAAGCTTCTGCTATTCACAAGAAAAAATTGTCACTATGAAGGATTTTAGTGCTTTTCTAGATATGAGGAGATATAAGACTTGGGCACATAAAATCAGTTCCTGAGAGTATCTAACTATCTAGAGACCTGCCCCGCCAGTTCCCCCATCCCCTCCCCACCCTGCCCCCAGCATAGAGTGCCTCATTTCTGCTCTCTACCTTGAGCTTCTTCAGGGGTATTAAGGTCAGCAGCTGCAACAATGCATTTGTCAAATGGCAAGTGCCAATTTGCATTTGACATCCAACACATTTTTACATCTCTGTTATTTCTTATTGTTCTTTTTGCCTGTTTTTATTAGATCATGTCTAAAAGTTGCATCACATTTGGCTGTCATGTGGAAGGTATTCTTCTTTACTATTTGACTAAAGTTAATCTCTATTCTTTTTTAGCACATTGAAATCCATGAATCTTCTTATAAGATGAAATTCTAACCTAAATACTCTTTTCTCCCTTCATTCTAAAAGCTTTTCTGTTGCGTTATTTATTTCCAGGTCTTTGCAAGTTTAATTTTATGTTAGTAACCAATGTTGCTGTCATTAAATTATTACTAGTTCATATTTTTATATAACTTAGTTATCAGTTGAGTTCAGTTCAGTCACTCAGTCATGTCCAACTCTGTGCGACCCCATGAAGCACAGCATGCTAGGCCTCCCTGTCCATCACGAACTCCTGGAGTTCACTCAGACTCAGGTCCATCGAGTCGGTGATGCCATCCAGCCATCTCATCCTCTATTGTCCCCTCGCCCTCCTGCCCCCAATCCCTCCCAGTATCAGAGTCTTTTCCAATGAGTCAACACTTCGCATGAGGTGGCCAAAGTACTGGAGTTTCTGCTTTAGCATCATTCCTTCCAATAGAATTTCATTTTATTTGGTCTCATACAGTTATTTTTTATTTGGAGGATAATTGCTTTACAATGTTGTTCTGGTTTCTGCCATAAAGAACACGAATAAGCCAGAATTATATATTTTTAATCATTATATTATATATAAATACATAATATAAATATAAATATATATCCCCTCCTCTTGAGCCTCCCTTCCTCCCCCTGCCACCCCACTCCTCTAGGTCTGGGCTCCCTGTATTATATAGCAGTTTCCCAATAGCTAGCTATTTTACACATGCTAGTGTATATATGTCAATGCTACTCGCTCAGTTTATCCTCCCTCTCCTTCCCCCACTGCATCCACAAGTCCATTCTCTATGTCTGCATCTCCATCCCTTCCCTGCAAATAGGTTCATCAGTACTATTTTTCTAGATTCCACATATATAGTTCTTTTAATTTAAATTTATTTATTTATATTTGTTTTTATTATTTTTTAATTTTAATTTTTATATATAAATTTATTTATTTTAATTGGAGGGTAATTACTTTAAAATACTGTATTGGTCTTGTCATACATCAACATGAATCTGCCACAGGTATACATGTGTTCCCCATCTTGAACCCCCCTCCCTCCTCCCTCCCCATACCATCCCTCTGGGTTGTCCCAGTGCACCAGCCCCAAGCATCCAGTATCATGCATCGAACCTGGACTGGTGATTCATTTCATATATGATAATATACATGTTTCAATGCCATTATCCCAAGTCATCCCACCCTCTCCCTCTCCCAGTCCAAAAGACTGTTCTATAAACCAATCTACTTAACCTAGTTTTATTCTCACTGACAGTTTTTCATAAATTTTTAGATTCTTTTAAAATTTCAATTTTTATATTATTCACACATGCTTCATATACATCATAACTACTCTTTTATTTGAATGCACTAATTTTTCCTACCCCATGCTCCATTTTAATATTTCCTCATGGACTTGCCTCCAATCACTAGTCTAATGATGATTCATTGTTTATGGCTGTTTAACATTTCATGGTGTGCCTGTGTTACCCTCACTTTTACTCTCATGTTCTTTATCATTATGTTGCTTCTTTAATCAAAGCAACTAATGAAAGTGAAAATGGAGAGTGAAAAGTTGGCTTAATTCTCAACATTCAGAAAACGAAGATCATGGCATCTGGTCCCATCACTTCATGGGAAATAGATGGGGAAACAGTGGAAACAGTGTCAGACTTTATTTTTTGGGCTGCAAAAGTACTGCAGATGGTGACTGCAGCCATGGAATTAAAAGATGCTTACTCCTTAGAAGGAAAGTTATGACCAACCTAGATAGTACATTCAAAAGCAGAGGCATTACTTTGCCAACAAAGGTCTGTCTAGTCAAGGCTATGGTTTTTCCTGTGGTCATGTATGGATGTGAGAGTTGGACTGTGAAGAAGGCTGAGTGCCGAAGAATTGATGCTTTTGAACTGTGGTGTTGGAGAAGACTCTTGAGAGTCCCTTGGACTGCAAGGAGATCCAACCAGTCCATTCTGAAAGAGATCAGCCCTGGGATTTCTTTGGAAGGAATGATACTAAAGTTGAAACCCCAGGACTTTGGCCACCTCATGCAAAGAGTTGACTCATTGGAAAAGACTCTGATGCTGGGAGGGATTGGGGGCAAGAGGAGAAGGGAACAACAGAGGATGAGATGGCTGGATGGCATCACTGACTAGATGGACGTGAGTCTGAGTGAACTTCAAGAGTTCAGGATGGACAGGGCAGCCTGGCCTACTGCGATTCATGGGGTTGCAAATAGTCAGACACAACTGAGCGACTGAACTGAACTGAATAAATGTTGACATAGTGATGTTTGAACTGTGGTTGGAATCATGGATGATTTTGTCACCCAGTGTACACTGAACAATATTCTGGTTTTCTTTTTTTTTTTTTTTTGGATCTGGCACACAGGTGGCTCCACAGGGGTCAAAATGTATAAGACAGGTTCCACCACAATGATCTGGACTTGAATGTCAATCATGCCAACTTTGAAGACCCTCATATTAAAGAATATCTGTATTTTATATATTGATAGCTGTCTTCAGACTGTTTGCCTAAAAAGTTGTAACACTCATGTTTCTACCAGAAAAATCATAGTATGCCACAGCTACTAATTCAAAGCTTCTCACTCCAAAGTGTGAGATCTTTACTTTTTTCCCCAAGATGATGCTATGAAAGAGATTTCTTGTTTTCTTAAATTATATACTGGGGTAGAGTAAATATCTATATATTTGGTCAAAACTTTGTTTTGCATATTATTATTCAGATCAGATCAGTCGCTCAGTCATGTCCGACTCTTTGTGACCCCATGAATCGCAGCAAGACAGGCCTCCCTGTCCATCACCAACTCCCAGAGGTTACTCAGACTCACATCCATCGAGTCAGTGATGCCTTCCAGTCATCTCATCCTCTGTCATCCACTTCTCCGCCTGCCCCCAATCACTCCCAGCATCAGAGTTTTTTCCAGTGAGTCAACTCTTCGCATGAGGTGGCCAAAATACTAGAGTGACAGCTTTAGCATCATTCCTTCCAAAGAAATCCCAGGACTGATCTCCTTCAGAATGGACTGGTTGGGTCTGCTTGCAGTCCAAAGGACTCTCAAGAGTCTTCTCCAACACCACAGTTCAAAAGCATCAATTCTTCGGCACTCAGCCTTTTTCACAGTCGAGCTCGCACATCCATACATGACCACAGGAAAGACCATAGCCTTGACTAGGTGAAACTTTGTTGGCAAAGTAATGTCTCTGTTTTTGAATATGCTATCTAGGTTGGTCATAACTTTCCTTCCAAGGAGTAAGCGTCTTTTAATTTCATGGCTGCACTCACCATCTGCAGTGATTTTGGAGCCCAGAAAAATAAAGTCTGACACTGTTTCCACTGTTTCCTCATCTATTTCCCATGTAGTGATGGGATCAGATGCCATGATTTTCATTTTCTGAATGTTGAGCTTTAAGCCAACCTTTTCACTCTCCACTTTCACTTTCATCAAGAGGCTTTTTAGTTCCTCTTCACTTTCTGCCATAAGGGTGGTATCATCTGCATATCTGAGGTTATTGATATTTCTCCCAGCAATCTTGATTTCAACTTGTGTTTCTTCCAGTCCAGCGTTTCTCATGATGTACACTGCATATAAGTTAAATAAACAGGGTGACAATATACAGCCTTGACGTACTCCTTTTCCTATTTGGAACCAGTCTGTTGTTCCATGTCCATTTCTAACTGTTGCTTCCTGACCTGCATACAAATTTCTCAAGAGGTAGATCAGGTGGTCTGGTATTCCCATCTCTTTCAGAATTTTCCACAGTTTATTGTTATCTACACAGTCAAAGGCTTTGGCATAGTCAACAAAGCAGAAACAGATGTTTTTTCTGGAACTCTCTTGCTTTTTGATGGTCCAGCAGAAGTTGGCAATTTGATCTCTGGTTCCTCTGCCTTTTCTAAAACCAGCTTGAACATCAGGAGGTTCACCGTTCACATATTGCTGAAGCCTGGCTTGGAGAATTTTGAGCATTACTTTACTAGCATATGAGATGAGTGCAATTGTGTGGTAGTTTGAGCATTCTTTGGCATTACCTTTCTTTATGCACCCACAAATTATAAATCAATTTTTTCCACAGTTAATAGCCTTTCAAATAATTTTTACAAAAGATTGGTTTTCAGTTGACTTTTAGATGACACTTTGGCAATTATTTTATTTTATTTTATTTTTAAATTAAATTTTATTTTGCTTAACTTTACAGTATGTATTGCTTTTACCATACATCGAGATGGATCCACCACCAGTATACACGTGCTCCCCATCCTGAACCCTCCTCCCTCCCCCCTCCCCATACTATCCCTCCGAATCGTCCCAGTGCACCAGCCCCAGGCATCTGTTATCAGGCATCGTACCTGGACTGGCGACTCGTTTCAGATGTGATATTATACATATTTCCATACTGTCTTGATATCTATGGCTTTGTAGTAGAGCCTGAAGTCAGGCAGGTTGATTCCTCCAGTTCCGTTCTTCTTTCTCAAGATAGCTTTGGCTATTCGAGGTTTTTTGTATTTCCATACAAATTGAGAAATTATTTGTTCTAGCTCTGTACCTTGATGGGGATTGCATTGAATCTATAAATTGCTTTGGGTAGTATACTCATTTTCAGTATATTGATTCTACCAATCCATGAACATGGTATATTTCTCCATCTATTAGTGTCCTCTTTGATTTCTTTCACCAGTATTTTATAGTTTTCTATATATAGGTCTTTAGTTTCTTTAGGAAGATATATTCCTAAGTATTTTATTCTTTTCATTGCAATGGTGAATGGAATTGTTTCCTTAATTTCTCTATTTCTCGTTATTAGTGTACAGGAATGCAAGGGATTTCTGTGTGTTGATTTTATATCCTGCAACTTTACTATATTCATTGAACCTCGAATAGCCAAAGCTATCTTGAGAAAGAAGAATGGAACTGGAGGAATCAACCTGGCTGACTTCAGGCTCTACTACAAAGCCACAGTCATCAAGACAGTATGGTACTGGCACAAAGACAGAAATATAGATCAATGGAACAAAATAGAAAGCCCAGAGATAAATCCACGCACATATGGTCACCTTATCTTTGGCAATAATTTTAAAATATTTACTTAGTTAATTATTGTCTTACTTTTAGTTTCTTGCTTTATCTAAAATAGTTTTATCCACCAACTATTTTACATGTAGATTTCAATATATTTATCTATACTGTGTTGGTTCTTCTTACACTGATGCTGTAACTATCATTTTTTGTAACATGTTTGAAGGAAGAAGAAATTTTATTTTTGCAAGCTTGATAGATGTTTGTGCTAGTTTTTTTTTTTTTTTTCTTCAGTTATTCAATCCTTCTAAATAAATTAAAGTACAACCTTGTCATATATTGTGTGTTCATAAATAATGAGATATTTCAGTCTTAATTCATTCAACAAATATCAATTGAGCATGTTGTACATATCAGTATATTCTAGGAATGTTATATATCATTTTATTTTATATTAGTTCATTGCCAATTTAACTTATATTGATATCATAAGTTACTGCTACTGCATTTCTTGTTCAATTAGTTTTCAACACTCAGCTTAATTTTATTTACTGGGTTTGTTTTGAAAGTCTACTATTTTAACCTGATTTCAATCTCCTTGCCATTCTTTTTATTTCCTAACTTTTCATTTTTATAAATTGATTTTTGTACAAGTGTATCTACATTTACACACTTGGTTAAAACACAAGGTGAACAAAATAAAAGTCCCTGCCTGTTTATATCTATCATCATAGTTGAGAAGACAGAGTACAATGAAAGAAATGTGTGTATAATACAATGTCCAGAATATAATAGGAAAAAAAATTAAAATAAAAAAAAACTAATAATACTATTTTGTTACTAATAGCAACAAAAAAGGTTACTCTGTAAAAATGTTGGAATAATCAAGGTATGTGCCAGTCTTATGTGTACAGACTTGGGAGGTTATTGTTAAAGCTTGGGCAAAGATCAGACATAGAACTGGAGTGAGCCCTTAAGACTCATCAGAAAAGGAACAAAATCAAAGAATAGCAAAGAGAAGATGCTACATATAAAAAGAGAGATAGAGTCTGGCCTCCTCTGCTACTAGATCATGTAAAACCAATTAGTCAAATGAATAGGAAATAGGCACAGGAAAAGCAAGTTTTGCTGCCTGTGTGAAAATTAACCAAGTTCATTTTACATTCATTGCACATTATATACATCCCTTTGTGAAGTATTGGTTTATTCTCTTTGCTCATTTTTCTCTTGGGCTGAACACTCTGTATCTCATTACATCACAACTTTATCTCTTGGATTACTTTATTTCTTTTAAATCTTTTATTACTTTTCCTAGACATCAAAGAAATATAGCAACACTTGAAATGTTCCAGAATCAAAGGAGTCTTTTTACACATATTTTCTCAGGGAGTGCTTCAGCTTATTAGAGTTTTATTTTCTCTTGTGTCCATCTCTCTCTCTCTCTCTTTTTTTTCTCAGAATGTATACCTATATCTTAAAACCCAGGTTTACAGAAATAATACAGATAATACACAAAAATATTTTTTACTGAAAAAAGTTATATATTTTTAATGCAAGGTATCAACCCCATGGACTGTAGCCCACCAGGCTCCTCTGTCCATGAGATTCTTCAGGGAAGAATACTGGAGTGGGTTGCCATTCCCTTCTCCAGGGAATCTTCCTGACCCAGGGATCAAACCCAGGTCTGTCACACAGCAGGCAGGTTCTGTACTGTCTGAACCACCGGAAAAGCCCACATACACAAACATATTTGTTTATTGAAAAAAAAAATGGATTGTTAATACAGAGCATAAGGTGGCCATGCCACAACTGAACCCCAAGTTTTTTGGTACCTGGAAATTTTAAAACTGTAAATTCTGGAAATAAATAAAAAATTATTTACAAATAATCTGATCAATTTGAGTTTTATCATCTCTAAGTTAATTAGGGTCTCTAGGGGTGAAATATCGGAGAAGGCAATGGCACCCCACTCCAGTGTTCTTGCCTGGAGAATCCCAGGGATGAGGGAGCCTGATGGGCTGCCGTCTTAGGGGTCGCACAGAGTCGGACACGACTGAAGTGACTTAGCAGCAGCAGCAGCAGGGGTGAAATATAGATTAAAGTAATAATCTAGGAAGACAGGGTCTACTCTGTGTTTGTGTTTCTGCCCATGTCTTGTGAAGTGTGAGAGATCAGGGAGATCAGGAAGACTTCCCAGATCTCAGGAAGTCCTGAGATCAGGGGGAGCTCATGTATTCTGAGGTGACTAATATACAGAGGCCAGAGCTCAGTTAACAGAAGAGATTCATTTATGCATACAGGACATCTTTGCAACAATTTCATTGTATGGATGAGAGACCCTTGTGACTTGAAGTTTTGGCAGCAACAGGGAGGCCACCTTGTTTTTCAGCATCCTCTGATGCCATCTCTCCTCACCCTCCCTCCTGCTCATGTCACTCCACACATTGAACATCTTAAATAAGCAGCTTCCTAAAGCCTTTGCACAGACTGTGGTCCCGGACTGACACACATTTCATCTGATACATTTGTGGCTCCTGCTTTGTTTTGCTGAAAGTGTCTGTTCAAATGTCACCGTATTTCCACGTCCTGCATGAACATGTCCCAAAATTGCACTCTTCTTCACTCTTTCCCTTTTAGCAACATGAAAATTTCTTCAAAGCACCTGTCACCATTTGGCATGCTAAATAATTTTTTATTTGGTCATGTGTTTTTTTCTCCATGGCTGGATTTTTAGGAGCTTTTATTTTTCAGAATGCTCCGATCTTTGCCTAGGCAGCACCTGGAACATTATATTGAATTTATATTCCCAAAATGAAAGAAATAGCTTTTCATTAAATGTGTTGAATAGATGATATGTTGGGGAAAATGCTAAAAACAAAAAGTTTTCTAATTAGAGATGAAGTTGTTGTGTACTTGCTAAGTCATATCAGACTCTTTGTCACCCCATGGACTGTATCCCACCAGGCTCCTCTGTCCATGGGGTTTCCCAGGCAAGAATACTGGAGTGGGCTGCCATTACCTTCTCCAGGGGATCTTTCTGACCCTGGGGTCAAACCAGCATCTTCTGCATTGCAGGTGGATTCTTTATTGCTGATCCACTGGGAAAGCCCAGAGATGATTAATCAATAAAGGGGACCTGGTTTGTGAATAAATGTTGAAATAAATTTTTTGACAGAAAGATGTAAATGATAGTGTTTCAATGAAGTGAGCCATGCCTGATTGTGTGAAAATTAGTCATGTTATTTTCCTTTTTTTTTTTTTTTTTTTGAGTTACCTCCACCACTAAAGTGGCACTAAGGAACCAAACAGGAGTTTCAGAATTTCTTCTGAGTTTTTCAGAGGAACAACACTGCAGCCCCTCATATTTGGGTTTTTCCTCTCCATATGCCTTAACACTGTATCTGGAAACCTACTCGTCATCCTGGCCATCAGCTCAGATTCCCACCTCCACACCCCAATGTACTTCTTACTTTCTAACCTGTCCTTTGTAGACCTCTGTGTCACCTCCACCACCATCCCAAAGATGCTGTGGAGCATCCAGACACAGAGCAAAGTTATAACCTATGAAGCCTCTATCACCCAGGTGTTTTTTTTTTTGTTTGTTTGTTTGTTTTTTTTGGGGGGGGGGTATGCTGTTTGCAGGTTTGGATGACTTACTTCCTCCTGCCAGCAATGGCCTGTGATCGCTTTCTGGACATCTGCCGCCCCCTGCACTAGGTGGTCGTCATGAACCCCTAGCTGTAGAATTCTGGTTCTGGTTAGCTGGGTCATCAGTGTCCTGCATTCCTTGTTAGAAACCTTAATGGCGTTGAGGCTGTCCTTCTGTAGCGAGGTGAAAATCCCTCAATATTTTTGTGAACTCAAACAGTTAGTATATCTTGCCTGTTCTGACAACTTTCTTAATGACATGGTGTTGAAATTTGCAGCTGGGCTGCTGGGTAGTATTCCCCTAGTTGGTATCTTTTACTCTTATTTTAAGTTGGTTTCCTCCATACATAGAATTGCATCAGCTTAGGGTAAGTATCAAGCATTCTCCATCTGTGTGTCTCACCTCTCAGTTGTCTCCTTATTTTATTGTACAGGCTTAGGATGTACCTTAGCTCTGCTGCTACCCACAAGTCACACTCAAGTAAAACAGCCTCTTTGATGTTCACTGTAGTCACACCCATGCTGAAACCTTTCATCTACAGTTTGAGGAACAAAGACATAAAGAGGGCTCTGAAAACATTCATTAAAATAGAAGTTATAAAAAGCAAACTTTCCTGGGCTGAAAAAGGGCTTACAGTTGAAACTTGAAATGTTCAAAGCCTCAGAGCCAGAAATTACAGACCTTTGACAGTTTAAGAAAGCAAAATTTCTCCTTCGATTTACTTCTTGGAATTTACCTTTCTTTGTCCTCAGGTCCTCCATACACTTTGTTGCTGTTCAGTTGCTAAGTCATGTCTAACTCTTTATGACCCAATGGACTGCAGCGTGCCAGACTTCTCTGTCCTTCACTATCTCCCAGAGTTTGTTCAAACTCATGTCCATTGAGTCAGTGATTCCATTCAACCATTGTATTTTCTGTTGTCCCCTTCTCCTCTTGCCCTCCATCTTTCCCAGCATCAGGAATTTTAACAATGAGTTTTCTCTTTGCCTCAGGTGGCCAAAGTATTGGAGTTTTAGCTTAAGCATGAGTCCTTCCAATGCTTATTCTGAGTTGATTTTCTTTGGGTTGACTGGTTGGATCTCCTTGCAGTCCAGAGGATTCTCAAGAGCCTTCTCCAGCACCACAGCTCAAAACCATCAATTCTTCTACACTCAGCCTTCTTTCTGGTCCAGCCGTCACTTCCCTACATGACTACTGGAAAGATCATAGCTTTGACTATATCTGTTCAGTTCAGTTTAGTCGCTCAGTCGTGTCCGACTATTTGTGACCCCATGAATTGCAGCACGCCAGGCCTCCCTGTCCATTACCAACTCCCGGAGTTCACCCAAACTCATGTCCACCGAATCCGTGATGCCATCCAGCAATCTCATCCTCTGCCATCCCCTTGTCCTCCTGCCCCCAATTCCTCCCAGCATCAGAGTCTTTTCCAATGATTCAACTCTTCATGTAGACCTTTACAAAACTCACTTGATTAGGCTTTGTGATCTCATTTTCATAAGCTTTTCCATTTTTTGGTTTTCCCACTCAAATTTATTCTCAAACTTAGATCAGATCAAATGGGAAATTACTGTTTATGGTATGCCTAAAGGTTCACCTAGTCAAGGCTATGGTGTTTCCTGTGGTCATGTATGGGTGTGAGGGCTGGACTGTGAAGAAGGCTGAGGGCCGAAGAATTGATGCTTTTGAACTGTGGTGTTGGAGAAGACTCTTGAAAGTCCTTTGGACTGCAAGGAGATCCAACCAGTCCATTCTGAAGGAGATCAGCCCTGGGATTTCTTTGGAAGGAATGATGCTAAAGCTGACACTCTAGTATTTTGGCCACCTCATGTGAAGAGTTGACTCATTGCAAAAGACTCTGATGCTGGGAGGGATTGGGGGCAGGAGGAGAAGGGACGACAGAGGATGAGATGGCTGGATGGCATCTCTGACTCGATGGATGTGAGTTTGAGTGACCTCTGGGAGTTGGTGATGGACAGGGAGGCCTGGCGTGCTGCGATTCATGGGGTCGCAAAGAGTCGGACACGACTGAGCGACTGATCTGATCTGATCTGAATCTCTGGCTTCCTAAAACACTTGTCCAAGAATTAGGGATTTCAAATTTCATCACAAGCTAAGAGCTGATACTTAGCCCCTCACTATAAAATATTTTGTTAATGTAGATGTTATGTGTAGATATTTCAATACTATTCACCTGAGGTTGGCATCTCTTAGGCATTGTTCAAATCACCTTTTAGAAAACTTTATATTATGAGATAGTATTACTATAAGCACCATTCCACATGGCAGAAATGTGTTTAAAGGAATTTAATGACATGCCTGACAGTTCCAGAAAAACATCTATTTCTGCTTTATTGACTATGCCAAAGACTTTGACTGTGCAGATCAAAATAAACTGTTACAAATTCTGAAAGAGATGGGAATACCAGACCACCTGACCTGCCTCTTTAGAAATCTGTATGCAGGTCAGGAAGCAACAGTTAAAACTGGACATGTAACAACAGACTGGTTCCAAATAGGAAAAGGAGTACATCAAGGCTGTATATTGTCACCCTGCTTATTTAATTTCTATGAAGAGCACATCATGAGAAATGCTGGACTGGAAGAAACACAAGCTGGCATCAAGATTGCCAGGAGAAATATCAATAAATTCAGATATGCAGATGACACCACCCTTATGGCAGAAAGTGAAGAGGAACTAAAACGCCTCTTAATGAAAGTGAAAGAGGAGAGTAAAATAGTTGGTGTAAAGCTCAACATTCAGAAAACGAAGATCATGGCATCTCGTCCCATCACTACATGGGAAATAGATGGGGAAACAGTGGAAACAGTGTCAGACTTTATTTTTCTGGGCTCCAAAATCACTGCAGATGGTGACTGCAGCCATGAAATTAAAAGATGCTTACTCCTTGGAAGGAAAGTTATGACCAACATAGATAGCATATTCCAAAGCAGAGACATTACTTTGCCAACAAAGGTTCGCCTAGTCAAGGCTATGGTCTTTCCTGTGGTCATGTATGGATGTGAGAGCTGGACTGTGAAGAAAGCTGAGCGCTGACGAAATGATGCTTTTGAACTGTGGTGTTGGAGAAGACTCTTGAGAGTCCCTTGGACTGCAAGGAGATTCAACCAGTTCATTCTGAAGGAGATCAGCCCTGGGATTTCTTTGGAAAGAATGATGCTAAAGCTGAAACTCCAGTACTTTGGCCACCTCATGCGAAGAGTTGACTCATTGGAAAAGACTCTGATGCTCGGAAGGATTGGGGGCAGGAGGAAAAGGGCACGCAGAGAATGAGATGGCTGGATGGCATCACTAACTCAATGGACGTGAGTCTGAGTAAACTCCTGGAGTTGGTGGTAGACAGGGAGGCCTGGCATGCTGTGATTCATGGGGTCACAAAAAGTCGGACATGACTGAGCAACTGAACTGAACTGAACTGAATGATATGCCTAAAGTTTCAACCTCAGTATAGAAAGTGCCTTAATCAGAATTATGCCAGGATATATCCAGCTTTCCCACTGTAGACTGATCAGACCAAGATCATTTTGCCCCTGGAATATTTGTCAATGTCTGAAGGAATGCTACTAAACACCTGCAATTCTCAATACAAATAATTATACTGTTTCAACTGTCAGCATGAGAAGGTGAGAAAACCTCTTCTAAACCATCATTTCCCCAACTTTAGTGTTCATAGGTATCACCTACAGTTGTAGTTTTAATACAGATTCTGATTCATCAGGTCCTGGAGGGCCCAGATATTCAGACTTTGGACCACTCTGCATAGCCAGGCTGTGGGCCTATGCAACTCAGATGTAGGTAGTTTTAGCTATTCTGAATGAAAATTCATGTTTGCATGTTATTTTGAATGAACATTGTATTCACTCATTCCAGAGGCTGTTATAATTTCATTGTCCAACAAACCAGGCATACCACAACAAGGAGAATGACAGGTTGATTCCACCAATGCATATAGATGCAAAAATGCTCAACAAAATATTAACAAACCAAATTCAGCAATACGTTAAAAGAGTCACACACCAAGAACAATTGAGATTTACCCCAGGGATACAAGGATGGTTAAATACTAATAGACTGATAAGTGTGATACTTCTAATTAACATATGAAGAATAAAATTGGTAGTATCATCTGAATAGATACAAAAAACCCTTTTGACGAAATTCAATATGTATTTATAATAAAAACTTTCAACAAAGTGAGCATAAAGGAAAATACTCCAACATACAAAAAGGCCATATATGACAAAACAATAGCCAATATTATACTCACTGGTGAAAAACTAACAGTATTTCTCCTAAAATCAGGAACAAGGCAAAGATACCCACTTTTGACACTTTTATTCAACATAATATTAGAAGTCCTAGGCAGAGCAATCCAATAAGAAAGAGATATGAAAATAAGCCAACTGGAAAGGAAGAACTGTTACCGTCTGCAATTGACATGATGCTATATATGTGTACATGCTCAGTCACTAAGTCATGTCTGACTCTTTTGCAACCCCATGGACTGTAGCTCACTAGGCTCCTCTATCCATGGGATTTCCCAGGTATGAATGCTGCAGTGGGTTTCCATTTCCTTCTCCTTAGGATTTTTTGACCGAAGGATCACACTCATGTCTCCTGCATTGGCAGGCAGATTCTTTACCACTGAGCTACCATGGAAGCCTGATGGCATATATAGAAAATCCTAAAGACACCACCAGTAATAACACATATTTTCAGTAAAGTTGCATCAGATCAGATCAGATCAGTCGCTCAGTCGTGTCCGACTCTTTGCGACCCCATGAACCGCAGCACGCCAGGCCTCCCCATCCATCACCAGCTCCCGGAGGTCACCCAGACTCAAATGCATCGAGTCAGAGATGCCATCCAGCCATCTCATCCTCTGTCGTCCCCCTTCTCCTCCTGCCCCCAATCCCTCCCAGCATCAGAGTCTTCTCCAATGAGTCAACTCCTTGCATGAGGTGGCCAAAATACTGGAGTTTCAGCTTTAGCATCATTCCTTCCAAAGAAATCCCAGGGCTGATCTCCTTCAGAATGGACTGGTTGGATCTCCTAGCAGTCCAAGGGACTCTCAAGAGTCTTCTCCAACACCACAGTTCAAAAGCATCAATTCTTCGGTGCTCAGCCTTCTTCACAGTCCAGCTTTCACATCCATACATGACCACAGGAAAGACCATAGCCTTGACTAGGCGAACCTTTGTTGGCAAAGTGATGTCTCTGCTTTTGAATATGCTATCTAGGTTGGTCATAACTTTCCTTCCAAGGAGTAAGCGTCTTTTAATTTCATGGCTGCAGTCATCATCTGCAGTGATTTTGGAGCCCAGAAAAATAAAGTCTGACTCTGTTTCCACTAGTGCAAAATTAATATACAGAAATTTGTTAAGTTTTTATTTGTCAATAATGAACTATAAGAAAGATGGGAAAATATAATTTACTGTATCACATCAAAGAATAAATAACTGAAGAGTAATTTAATTAAGGGACAAAAAACTTGAATTTTGAAAATTGTAAAACTTTCATGAAAGAAATTGAAGATGACACAAAAAGCAGAAAGATATACAATAAAATAATTGTTAAAATGACCATACCACCTAAAGCAATCTCCAAACTCAATGGAATCCCTATCAAAATAACAAAGGCACTTTCTTTTTTCAGAACTAGGAAAAATAATTCTAAAAGTTATATGGATAAAAACAATAGACTGAAAATGGCCAAAGCAATCTTGAGAAAGAATAAGCTGGAGTTGCCACAGTCACTTATATCAACATATATTACAAAGCTACAGTAAACAAAACAGTATGGTACTGGTTCAGAACCAGACAATTTCAGAAGATATGGATCCATATGTAGCTGCACATTTGGTGTGTCTGTGGATCGAGGTCAGTGTCTGATATTCCTATGCTGCAAACTTGAACCACCTTCTAATATTTGATATTGATCCAATGAGACTCATTCATTTTACATGTCTGATATGTAGAACTGTAACGGCACATATTTGTTTATTGTAACCAATAGTTTGGGGATATTTTACAACAGCAACAGAAACCTAATATAGATGTTCATTCAATAAAATTTGTTGGCAAAAATTGAGTTTAACTCATTCATCAGTTACTTTAATAAGAGTATTTTATGTTGAAAACCCATATTAAGTAGAAAAAAATTTTTAAATCAGTATGAAGTTATTTCATACCATTAGCTGATAAAATAATCTATGCATTACATAACTGTAAAAGTTGCCTGACTATGATGCCTTGTCACATTAAGGCAGGAAATGTAATCCAGTATGAAGATAGTGGTCACCCATTGTATTTTAAATTTTTGTGTTTATATTTCTACATTATTTTATTTTATATTAATTGAAATGTTCATTCATTTTGTTTCTATTCTCTCTACGTTTCTCTCTAGTTTCCTTTAAAAGAAAAGATGGAATCCTAATCTTATCTGTGTGTGTACATATGTGTATTGTTTGTTGTTGTTTTAGTCACTAGATCATGTCGAACTCTTTGGCTACCCCATGGACTGTAGCTAGCAAGCTCCTCTGTCCGTGGGATTTCCCAGGCAAAAATATTGGCTTGGGTTGTCATTTCCTTCTCCAGGGTATCTTCTCACTGAGGGATTGAAGTATGGACTCCTGTATTGGCAGGTAGATTCTTTTTCACTGAGCTAACAGGAAGCCCTTATATTTATGTATCGGATTGTGCTTATTTGAAAGAAAATTGTAGGCAAACACACACACATAGAAACAGAACATTTGCACTTGAGTTTTTTCTTTAGACTAAAGAATGAATATAGAAATTCATGAATTTCTATATTAATTTTGTTTATTTCTCTGATCATCTATATGAAGTTACATATAGTATCCCACATTGCCTTCAGAAATAAGGAGACAGGAAATTCAGAAAGCATAAATTATTTGCAACAATGTAACAAAGCATTTAAAACTGTCATCACTGTCAAATTATACACACATATATACATGCAGTATACTCTCATACAGAAAACCGAGCACCAAAGAATTGATGCTTCAAATACTGGTGCTGGAGATGACTCTTGAGAGTCCCTAGGACTGCAAAGAGATCAAACTAGTCAATCCTAAAGGAAATCAACCCTAAATATTCAGGAACTGATGGTGAAGCTATAGTTCCAATATTTTGGTCACCTCACGCCAAGAGCCAACTCATTGGAAAAGAGCCAGATGCTGGGAAAGATTGAAGATAAAAGGAGTAGAGGACAGCAGAGCATGTGATGGTTAAATATCATCACCAACTCAAAGGATATGAATTCAAGCAAACTCTGGGTGATAGTGAAGGACAGAAGAGACTGCTGTGCTGTATGTAGTCCATGGGGTCACAAAGAGTCAGACACAAGTTAGCCACCTAACAACAACAAATGTTCTCTTAATTTTTGTAGAGACCTTGTAATTCATCAAGTTGCTCACTTTAAATACTCAGTTTATTGAATGCAACTATACTCCACTAATTTAATTAAATAGTAAAAAATCTAAAGTGCATAAGTAAGATTTGAATCTAGAACAAAGGCAGCAGTTTTTCACTTTAAAAGGGTGGGAGATATATCTTCTAACTGGGAAAGAAGCCAAGTCTCAGATATGGATGTAGAATGGGTGTTACTAAATTTAAGTAATTCAAGTGATAAACTCTTTTTTATCTGTAAATAAAAGCTTAACCTAGATACAGAAATGCAGTAAACTGATAATAAATTGATTCAAGAGAGAAGGTCAATACAGTCCTATTCAACACCATGGATGAGCCTTACAAATACAATGTAGTGATTGAGATCTGACTTATACACTCATATGGTACATAAAAAAAAAAAAAAAATCAGTACAACTGCACATTATGTAATTTCTTTTGGTTAAAAAAAATACTATTATATATCCCTTTTCTATAGAATGACTTGTTAGGCATCAATAGCTAACTGACACAATAATGAAAATGAATAGAACTGAGGGGAATTTTAATAATCTGTAGCTTTTAATTTTTGGCATATATTCTGAAATTTGAGAAGAACATTCATGATCATTCTGTTATTCAAATATACTTCAGATCAGTGATGTAACAAGTGACTACCTTGAAGTTCTTTTCTAGATAACTAGGAAAGGTAAATAGACTTGCATGTTTGTGGAGAAAAACTGGTGATCTGGGCAAGATATCAATGTCTGGGCAGGATATCAAGCTCTTGTGTGTGGAACATCTTCTGATCACAAAGAATGGACTGATTTCTGAACATAAAGGAAATGGTAAATGGATTAACTGACATTGTTCAATCGCTATCGCTTTGCAGGTTTATTACAAATATTAGGAAAAGGGAATTAGTTTTAGAAAAATAAGGAAAGTCATATAAGTAGGTAGCATTAAAAGTTTTCAAGCAGAAAGAGGATAATAATTTAGTAATAAAATATGGTTACTTATCCCCCACTTCAATGAATAAACCCCTTCACTTGTAGGCACCTATCTTCCATGCTTTAATTAATAGATGTGTGGCATGAAAAATAAACATTTTGCATCATAACAAAATGTGTGATTTAACATTTTTTCCTCACATTTGTGGTCATCTGTGACACTAAGATAGTATCAGTAAAGTTATTCCAGTTTGTCTTTCCATGTATATTTCACTGGGAGGTATGATGCTAAAGCTGAAACTCCAGTATTTTGGCCACCTCATGCGAAGAGTTGACTCATTGGAGAAGACTCTGATGCTGGGAGGGATTGAGGGCAGGAGGAGAAGGGGACGACAGAGGATGAGATGGCTGGATGGCATCACTGACTTGATGGGTGTGAGTCTGAGTGACCTCCGGGAGCTGGTGATGGACAGGGAGGCCTGGCGTGCTGCGGTTCATGGGGTCACAAAGAGTCGGACACGACTGAGCGACTGATCTGATCTGATCTGATATATATATATAGTGTGTGTGTGTGTGTGTGTGTGTGTGTGTGTGTGTGTGTGTGTGTCTAAAAATCAAAATTTTCCCAGCAGCTACCTTCCTTGGTGGCTTGGATAGTAAATAATCCTCCTAGAGTGGAGGAGACCCTGGTTCAATCCCTGAGTTGGGAAGATCCCCTGGAGAAGGGAATGACTACCCACTCTAGTATTCTCGTTGGGAGAATCTGTTGAACAGAGGAGCCTAGCAGGCTATAGTCCATGGAGTCACAAAGAGTCAGACATGACTGACTGAGAACACTTGTGATCACCAAGGTGAATAATAGAATGAAATTAGAAATGCAGTTATGAGACACTAGCAAGTTTGCAGTTTTAGTATCTGGCATTAAGGTTTCAACTACAATTTAAGAGCCAGCAATTCAGCTTTGGATTGCTGAGGCATCCTTTTAAAAGACAATACATTAAATAAACATATTGCCAGCTGTATGACAACAGCTACTAGACAAGCACCCAGAAGACCCAAGCCCATGAGGACCCCTTTAGAAAGCCCTGAGTAAATAGATAACTGAACTAAAGAGTGCCTGCTTTTCCTTAGTTATGCCCTCATTTCACCTTATGTATTTATCATTAAATAATGAACTAGCAGAATCCTAGCCACCTTACCCTCAGAACTCAATAAAGCACAGCCCCCAGTTGGATCTTTTTCTCTCTCTCCATCTGTCTCTCTCCATAATCCTTAAGTACATAGATCTTGGCCATGCTGTGTATCTTCCAGGATTTGTTATTACTGTATTTTTTTTCAGTTCACCAATAGATATTGCTGAGGTTTTGTTCAGTTACAGAGTCCAACTATTTGCAACCCCATGAACTGCAGCACACCAGGCACCCCTGTCCTTCAATATCTCCCAGAGTTTTAGCAAACTCATGTCTATGGAGGCAGTGATGCCATCCAACCATCTCATCCTCTGTCTTCCCCTTCTCCTCTTGTGCTTGGGCTTAGTCTCTCAATTGTGCTCCTTTCCCAGCATTAGAGTCTTTTCCAATGAGTTGGATCTTTGCATCAGGTGACCAAAGGATTGGAGCTTCACAATCAGTCTTTCCAGTGAATAGTGACTGGTTTGATCGCCTTGCAGTCCAAGGGAGTCTCAAGAATCTTCTCCAGTCAGTCAGTTCAGTCACTCAGTCATGTCTGACTGTTTGAAACTCCATGAACTGCCTCATGCCAGGCCTCCCTGTCAATCACCAACTCCTGGAGTTCACCTAAACTTATGTTAATTCAATTGTTGATGCCATCCAACCATGTCATCCTCTGTCATCCCCTTCTCCTCCTGCCCCCAATCCCTCCAGGCATCAGAGTCTTTTCCAATGAGTCAACTCTTCACATGAGCTGGGCAAAGTACTAGAGTTTCAGCTTTAGCATCATTCCTTCCAAAGAAACTCCAGGGCTGATCTCCTTCAGAATGGACTGGTTGGATCTCCTTACAGTCCAAGGGACTCTCAAGAGTCTTCTCCAACACCACAGTTCAAAAGCATCAATTCTTCAGTGCTCAGCCTTCTTCACAGTCCAACTCTCACATCCATACACGACCACAGGAAAAACCATAGCCTTGACTAGATGGACCTTTGTTGGCAAAGTAATGTCTCTGTTTTTGAATATGCTATCTATGTTGGTCATAACTTTCCTTCCAAGGAGTAAGCGTCTTTTAATTTCATGGTTGCAATCACCATCTGCAGCGATTTTGGGCCCCCCAAAATGAAGTCTGGCATAGTTTCCACTGTTTCCCCATCTATTTCCCACTTAGTGATGGGAATGGATGCCATGATCTTCGTTTTCTGAATGTTGAGCTTTAAGCCAACCTTTTCACTCTCCATTGTCATTTTCATCAAGAGGCTGTTCAGTTCCTCTTCACTCTCTGCCATAAGGGTCGTGTCATCTGCATATCTGAAGTTATTGATATTTCTCCAGCCAATCTTGATTCCAGCTTGTGTTTCTTCCAGTACAATATTTCTTATGATGTACTCTGCAAATAAGTTGACTAAACAGGGTGACTATATACAAATATACAGCCTTGGCATACTCCTTTTCCTATTTGGAACCAGTCTGTTATTCCATGTTCAGTTTTAACTGTTGCTTCCTGACCTGCATACATATATCTCAAGAAGAAGGTCAAGTGGTCTGATACTCCCATCTCTTTCAGAATTTGCCACAGTTTATTGTGATCTACACAGTCAAAAGCTTTGGCATAGTCAATAAAGCAGAAACAGATGTTTTTCTGGAACTCTCTTGCTTTTTCCATGATCCAGCAGATGTTGGCAATTTGATCTCTGGTTCCTCTGCCTTTTGTAAAACCAGCTTGAACATCAGGAAGTTCACGGTTCACATATTGCTGAAGCCTGGCTTGGAGAATTTTGAGCATTACTTTACTAGCGTGTGAGATGAGTGCAATTGTGTGGTAGTTTGAGCATTCTTTGGCATTGCCTTTCTTTGGGATTGGGATGAAAACTGACCTTTTCCAGTCCTGTGGCCACTGCTCAGTTTTCCAAATGTGCTGGCATATTAAGTGCACACTTTCACAACATCATCTTTCAGGATTTGGAATAGCTCAACTGGAATTCCATCATCTTCACTAGCTTTGTTCGTAGTGATGCTTTCTAAGGCCAACTTGACTTTACATTCCAGGATGTCTGGCTCTAGGTCAGTGATCACACCATCGTGATTATCTGGGTCATGAAGATCTTTTTTGTACAGTTCTTCTGTGTATTCTTGTCACCTCTTCTTAATATATTCTGCTTCTGTTAGGTCCATACAATTTCTGTCCCTTATCGAGCCCATCTTTGCATGAAATATTCCCTTGGTATCTCTAATTTTCTTGAAGAGATCTCTTGTCTTTCCCATTCTGTTGTTAGCCTCTATTTCTTTGTATTGATCACTGAGGAAGGCTTTCTTATCTCTCCTTGCTATTCTTTGGAACTCTGCATTCAGAGGCTTATATCTTTCCTTTTCTCCTTTGCTTTTCACTTTTCTTTTCACAGCTATTTGTAAGGCCTCCCCAGACACCCATTTTTCTTTTTTACATTTCTTTTCCATGGGGATGGTCTTGATCCCTGTCTCCTGTACAATGCCACGAAACTCCTTCCACAGTTCCTCAGGCACTCTATCTATCAGATCTAGGCCCTTAAATCTCTAAAACCAGGTTAAATACACCCAATTGAAAACAACTTGGTTAAACAATATTGAATGAAGTAGCAAAATGAATACCTGATAGAAAAATATAAAGTAACAATAATCACATTAACACAGGCTT
Source organism: Tragelaphus eurycerus (assembly GCA_935064755.1). Lineage (NCBI taxonomy): Eukaryota > Metazoa > Chordata > Mammalia > Artiodactyla > Bovidae > Tragelaphus > Tragelaphus eurycerus. The sequence goes on from CAKXYN010000382.1 coordinate 197,161, forward strand.
TATATATAAATTAAATAGAAAATAAGTAACAAAGAATCTGATATATAACTGTAAAATTGTGTGAGAAGCAGTAACTAACATTTTAATTTAAAACTAAGTAAACATATATGTGCTTAACTTGATTATGAGGAAAATGTAAGTTACTTCAGTTGAAAGCAAAAGCGTATATTTCACAAGATGTCACCAAAGATGGAAGTTTTTAAAATAGATCTAACCACTAAAGGCAAAAGTTTGCATTGCTGCTAAAACATATGAAATAAGATGTCAATTCATATTCAGATAAGATCAGTCGCTCAGTCGTATCCGACTCTTTGTGATCCCATGAACCGCAGCACGCCAGGCCTCCCTGTCCATCACCAACTCCCGGAGGTCATTCAGACTCACATCCATCAAGTCAGTGATGCCATCCAGTCATCTCATCCTCTGTCGTCCCCTTCTCCTCCTGCCCTCAATCCCTCCCAGCATCAGAGTCTTCTCCAATGAGTCAACTCTTCGCATGAGGTGGCCAAAATACTGGAGTTTCAGCTTTAGCATCATTCTTTCCAAAGAAATCCCAGGGCTGATCTCCTTCAGAATGGAATGGTTGGGTCTTCTTGCAGTCCAAGGGACGCTCAAGAGTCTTCTTCAACACCACAGTTCAAAAGCATCAATTCTTTGGCGCTCAGTCTTCTTCACAGTCCAGCTCTCACACCCATACATGGGCACAGGAAAGACCATAGCCTTGACTACACGGATCTTTGTTGGCAAAGTAATGTCTCTGTTTTTGAATATGCTATCTAAGTTGGTCATAACTTTCCTTCCAAGGAGTAAGCGTCTTTTAATTTCATGACTGCAGTCACCATCTGCAGTGATTTTGGAGCCCCCAAAAATAAAGTTTGACACTGTTTCCACTGTTTCCCCATCTCTTTCCCATGAAGTGATGGGACCAGATGCCATGATCTTCGTTTTCTGAATGTTGAGCTTTAAGCCAACCCTTTCAGTCTCCACTTTCACTTTCATCAAGAGGCTTTTTAGTTCCTCTTCACTTTCTGCCATAAGGGTGGTGTCATCTGCATATCTGAGGTTATTGATATTTCTCCCAGCAAACTTGATTACAACTTGTGTTTCTTCCAGTCCAGCATTTCTCATGATGTACTGTGCATATAAGTTAAATAAGCAGGGTTACAATATACAGCCTTGCCGTACTCATTTTCCTATTTGGAAACAGTCTGTTTTTCCATGACCAGTTCTAACTGTTGCTTCCTGATCTGCACACATATTTCTTAAGAGGCAGATCAGGTGGTCTGGTATTCCCATCTCTTTCAGAATTTTCCACAGTTTATTGTGATCTACACAGTCAAAGACTTTGGCATAGACAATAAAGCAGAAACAGATGTTTTTCTGGAACTCTCTTGCTTTTACCATGATCCAGAGGATGTTGGCAATTTGATCTCTGGTTCCTCTGCCTTTTCTAAAACCAGCTTAAACATCAGGAAGTTCACAGTTCACATATTGCTGAAGCCTGGCTTGGAGAATTTTGAGCATTACTTTACTAGCGTGTGACATGAGTGCAATTGTGTGGTAGTTTGAGCATCCTTTGGCATTGCCTTTCTTTGGGATTGGGATGAAAACTGACCTTTTCCAATCTTGTTGACACTGCTGAGTTTTCCAAATGTGCTGGCATTTTGAGTGAAGCACTTTCACAGCATCATCTTTCAGGATTTGGAATAGCTCCACTGGAATTCCATCACCTCCACTAGCTTTGGTTGTAGTGATGCTTTCTAAGGCCCACTTGACTTCACATTCCAGGATGTCTGGCTCCTGGTCAGTGATCACACCATCATGATTATCTGGGTCGTGAAGCTCTTTTTTGTACAGTTCTTCTGTGTATTCTTGCCACCTCTTTTTAATATCTTCTGCTTCTATTAGGTCCATACAATTTCTGTCCTTTATGGAGCCCATTTTTGCATGAAATGTTTCTTTGGTATCTCTGATTTTCTTGAATAGATCCCTAGTTTTTCCCATTCTGTTGTTTTCCTCTATTTCTTTGCATTGATCACTGAAGAAGTCTTTCTTATCTCTTCTTGCTATTCTTTGAAACTCTGTATTCAGATGTTTATATCTTTCCTTTTCTCCTTTGCTTTTCGCTTCTCTTCTTTTCACAGCTATTTGTAAGGCCTTCCCGGACAGCCATTTTGCTTTTTTTGCATTTCTTTTCCATGGGGATGGTCTTGATCCCTGTCTCCTGTACAATGTCACGAACCTCATTCCATAGTTCATCAGGCACTCTATCTATCAGATCTAGGCCCTTAAATCTATTTCTCACTTCCACTGTATAATCATAAGGGATTTGATTTAGGTCATACCTGAATGGTCTAGTGGTTTTCCCTACTTTCTTCAATTTCAGTCTGAATTTGGCAATAAGGAGTTCATGGTCTGAGCCACAGTCAGCTCTTGGTCTTGTTTTTGCTCACTGTATAAAGCTTCTCCATCTTTGGCTGCAAAGAATATAATCGATCTGATTTCGGTGTTGACCATCTGGTGATGTCCATGTATAGAGTCTTCTCTTGTGTTGTTGGAAGAGGGTATTTGCTATGACCAGTGCATTTTCTTGGCAAAACTCTGTTATTCTTTGCCCTGCTTCATTCCGTGTTCCAAGGCCAAATTTGCCTGTTACTCCAGGTGTTTCTTGACTTCCTACTTTTGCATTCCAGTCCCTGTAATGAAAAGGACATCTTTTTTGGGTGTTAGTTCTAAAAGGTCTTGTAGGTCTTCATAGAACCGTTCACCTTCAGCTTGTTCAGCATTCCTGGTTGGGGCATACACTTGGATTACTGTGACATTGAATGGTTTGCCTTGGAAACGAACAGAGATCATTCTGTCATTTTTGAGATTGCATCCAAGTACTGCATTCTGCTTTATTGACTATGCCAAAGCCTTTGACTGTGTATATCACTATAAACGATGTGTGTGAGGGGATCACAATAAACTGTGGAAAATTCTGAGGAAGATTGGAATACCAGACCACCTGATCTGCCTCTTGAGAAGTCTGTATGCAGGTCAGGAAGCAACAGTTAGAACTGGTCATGGAACAACAGACTGATTCCAAATAGGAAAAAGAAAAGGAGTACGTCAACGCTGTATATTGTCACCATGTTTATTTAACTTATATGCAGAGTACATCATGAGAAATGCTGGATTGGAAGAAACACAAGCTGGAATCAAGATTGCCGGGAGAAATATCAATAACCTCAGATATGCAGATGATACCACCCTTATGGCAGAAAGTGAAGAGGAACTCAAAAGCCTCTTGATGAAAGTGAAATTGGAGAGTGAAAATGTTGGCTTAAAGCTCAACATTCAGAAAATAAAAATCATGGCATCTGGTCCCATCACTACATGGGAAATAGATGGAGAAACAGTGGAAACAGTGTCAGACTTTATTTTTCTGGGCTCCAAAATCACTGCAGATGGTGACTGCAGCCATGAAATTAAAAGACACTTACTCCTTGGAAGGAAAGTTATGACCAACCTAGATAGCATATTCAAAAGTAGATACATCACTTTGCCAACAAAGGTTCGCCTAGTCAAGGCTATGGTCTTTCTTGTGGTCATGTATGGATGTGAGAGCTGGACTGTGAAGAAGGCTGAGCGCCGAAGAATTGATGCTTTTGAACTGTGGTGTTGGAGAAGACTCTTTAGAGTCCCTTGGACAGCAAGGAGGTCCATTCTGAAGGAGATCAGCCCTTGGATTTCTTTGGAAGGAATGATTCTAAAGCTGAAACTCAAGTATTTTGGCCACCTCATGCCAAGAGTTGACTCATTGGAGAAGACTCTGATGCTGGGAGGGATTGAGGGCAGGAGGAGAAGGGGACGACAGAGGATGAGATGGCTGGATGGCATCACTGACTCGATGAATGTGAGTCTGAGTGACCTCCGAGAGCTGATGATGGATAGGGAGGCCTGGCGTGTTGCAGTTCATGGGGTCGCAAAGAGTCGGACACGACTTATCGACCGATCTGATCTGATCTGACTGCATTTCAGACTCTTTTGTTGATCATGATGGCCACTCCGTTTCTTCTGAGGGATTCCTGCCCGCAGTACTGCTACAGATGAAAATATTCTGTGTTTAAAATGCAATGGAGGGAGAACAAAATATAACCAAATATTAGATCTGATCACACCCATTAAAAACTGTCACACACTCCAACCAATACATTAAACAAAAATATACACATATAAAAATTAAATATCAAATAGCAAATTCCTTTGAGAAATTGTAATTTTTTGTTTGATGGAATGCAATAAAAATAAAAATAAATTGGGATATAGAATTCAGAGATGCAAGGGGAAGTGGTTGCAGCTTAGAAAAATTGGGGGTGAAATGGTGTCATAGAAATGATATCTGACATATTTCTCTAGGGCTTCCCAGGTGAAAAGTTAAAATGAAGTCACTCAGTCATGTCTGACTCTTTGCAACCCCGTGGACTATAGCATACCAAACTCCTCCATCCATGGGATTCTCCAGGCAAGAATACTGGAGTGGGTTGCCATTTCCTTTACCAAGGGATCTTCCTCACTCGGGTGTCAAACCGATGTCTCCCACCTTGCAGGTAGATGCTTTACACTCTGAGCTACCAGGGAAGCCCTTTGGTAGTGGTAAAAATTCACCTGCCAATGCATGAGACATAAGAGACATGAGTTTGATCTTTGGATCAGGAAGACCCCCTGGAGGAGGAAATGGCAGTCCACTCCAGTATACTTGCTGACAGAATCCTATAGACAGAGGAGCCTGGTGGGCTACAGTCTGTGGGATCACAAAAAGTTGGAGATGACTGAGCATCTGAGCACATTTCTCTAGTTTTAGCATAGAAATCTTGTTAAAGCATTAAAAATATATCTCATCCTCCTCTTCCTCCAAATGTTGGAGTGAACTTTCTGGCTTTTTCTCTGAGAGTTGGAGATGAAATAAACTATGAAGGAAATTATATGGACAAAAACAGAAAATAAATAAAAACACTCAAATTGCAGTATATAAAGCAAAGAATGTGCATAGACAATTTGCAGTAAAGTATTGAAAAATGGCTAATAAACCCCAAAATATATTTGGTCTCTCACATAATGAAATAATTGCAAAGTTAAGCTAGGTACCATGTACCTGCTTGCATATGAAATGCAATTTTTCAAGTAAATATTCAGTGTTAGAGACGATTCTGTGAAATATGTGTCTGAAGAACTGTAGTTACAAGGCAGCAGCTATGTGCATTGATTTGATGCTCATATATATCCCATATTAAGATCAAAAGTATACAAATTAAATATAATCATTTCACTGAAAAATGTTTCTTCTCACCCAATTATTTTTCTGCTTCCCTAATTGTTCATCTCCTCGGAAATATTCAAATTTTACTGACAACACTATGTTTCCCATTTGTGTCTCATTCAACTAATTTTTCATTCCCAAACTTAACTGTCAACAATAGTCCTTCGATTTCAGAATCCAGTAGACACTTCTCTATCCAACTTATTAAATATAGTGATTCTGAATTAATTATTCTATCAAGTAAAGAAACATGGAGATCTCTCCATTCTGAGCCACATGTTTAGGTTTTCAGGTAACATCAGTACTTATTCTTGTGTTTTAGTTTCTCTTTCTTCTGAAGCATCAATTGGGGTCTTTTATAAAATTAATTAATTTATTTTAATTCGAGGCTAATTACTTTACAGTAATGTGGTGGTTTTTGCCATACATTGACATAATGCTCAAAATTCTGCAAGCCAGGCTTCAGCAGTATGTGAACTGTGAACTTCTAGATGTTCACGCTGGTTTTATATATGGCAAAACGAATACAATACTGTAAAGTTAAAAAAGAAAATAAAATTTTAAAAAGAAAAAAAAAGTCTCAAAAAAAAAAAAAAAAAAAAAAAGGCAGAAGAACCAGAGATCAAATTGCCAACATCTGCTGGATCATCAAAAAAACAAGAGAGTTCCCTAAAAACATCTATTTCTGCTTTATTGACTATGCCAAAGCCTTTAGCTGTGTGCATTGTTGATGTTGTGAGTTGTCTCCACTGCTTTATGACCCATTTTGAACTCTGTAATAATAATAATAAAAAAACTGCTTTGATTGGCTTTTTGTCTAATGTAATTTCTATAGTCTAAAATAAATATAAAATAAACATAAAAAGTAATTAGCAATAATTATAGCCAATAATTATTAAAGTAATTAGTTATAAGTAATATGGAATAAAGCATTAGCAAAAAACATAAAGCGAGAAATGTGCATTAAAATGATGCATAACGTAACCACATTCATTTCAGAATGTATTCCAGTATCAAATGACAAATCTTAAAAATGTAAAACCACAGTTACTTTTGCACCAAGCTAATATTTTTACAGTTTTAGTTTAAGGTGGGCTTCCCAGGTGGCACTAGTGCTGGGGAGCTTGTCTGCGGATGCAGGAGACTTAAGACATGGGTTCGGTTGGGAGGGGTCCTCAGGGAGGGGTGTGGCGACCCAGTCCAGTGTTCTTGCCTGGTGGGCTAAAGTCCATGGGGTCACAAAGTCAGACAGGACTGAAGTGACTTAGCATGCATACACTGATGGTTTAAGGTGCTGGTTCTCAACCTTTCCTGCACATTTGAGTCAAGTGAGGAGTGTTTAGCAATCCAATACCCAGGCTGCACCCCAGGCTAATTAAATCCAAGTTCCCAGGGATTTAGTTCCCTAGGGGTTAGTATTTTGTAACTCCCTTGGTGATTCCAATGCACAGCCAAGTTCCAGAGTCACTGATTAAAAGTAATACTTTTCTTCATCCTTCTCATGACAATTGCAAAAATGAAACAAGAAAGGAATTTAATCAAAAAAGAAACAATGCAAAAATTCACTCCATAAAGAATAAAATAGAACCATGATAATTATATTATTTTCAGCCTTCACCAATAAATATCTGCATTAAATACAACTTCTTTATGTCACTGTGTTATTCCTCAGCATCTGGATAGAATTTAATACAGAAAAAACAAAAGCAAAATTACAGAAATATAGTAAGATGTGTCTCACAGCATGAGAAGAGGGACATTGATCTATTATACCTTAATAAAAAAAGTAAGTGGACTTCAGTACAGCTCAGAAGGTTTCCAACAGACATACGCTCTTAATTGGGCTCAAAGTTTTTGTTCTAACCATCCGTCAGAGTTTTTTCTTTGTTTTGTTTTGAACTATAGTTGATTTATAATATTGCTTATAATAGTTTCAAGTATACAACATTATGACTCAGTTAGTATTTTTCTGATTGTAATTCATTTTACATTATTACAAGATATTATATATAATTCCCTGTGCAATATAGTAAATTCGTGTTGCTCATCTATTTTCTGTATAGTAGTTTGTATCTCTTAATCAAATCTGTTCTTTACCCTTTCCCTCTCTCCTTAAATATCAGAACATGAGGAGTGAACAAGGCTCTTTCCCAGAGGCAGAAGTCCTCTGTCCACCCAGATGTAAAGCAAGAGGGTCTTTATTATGCCTGAAATGGAGTTTGCTAGTAACCTAGTGGGTGGTGGGCTTGACAAAGATTAATCTTGACCCACAGGTTTTGCTGCTGCTGCTAAGTCATTTCAGTCGTGTCCGACTCTGTGTGACCCCATAGACGGCAGCCCACCAGGCTTCCCCGTCCCTGGGACTCTCCAGGCAAGAACACTGGAGTGGGTTGCCATTTCCTTCTCCAATGCATGAAAGTGAAAAGTGAAAGTGAAGTCACTCAGTCGTGTCCAACTCTAGCGACCCCATGGACTGCAGCCTACCAGGCTCCTACATCCATGGGATTTTCTAGGCAAAAGTACTGGAGTGGGGTGCCATTGCCTTCTCCGCCCACAGGTTTTAAAGAATGTTAAATGTTTATACTCCAAATTGTAGAGTAAAATTCATACCAACTAACCTGGTGCTTCACAGACTAACTTAGTCTCAAGAGCCAAGGGCTATAGCCATCAAGACACACATAAATTTCAATTCCAAAACTGAGTCACTCATGCAAAGAGAACAGACTTCTAAACAGGCAGTGTCACCCACTTTTGGAGCATCACCAGACTTTTCAGGATAGGCCTGAGACAAAGATTTGTAACCAAAAGTCCACAAATACTGTATATGCTTGAGACATACTTTTGTTTTCACCTCTGGCCATTTCTCTGGGAACCAGAGTGCAACACTAAGCAAGGAATGTGTACATAACTTGGGACTTGCTCTCTGTAAGCAAGTGGCTTTTCACTTATTCATCCAATGAACTTTTACTAAACACCAGTACTGGAGAAAAAGCACCGAGGGCTATCCTGGCTAAAGTAGCATTTAACACAGGCATTTACATCTGTTCTCTCTTTAATTCCCACTAAATGACAGCTGAAGACATAAACCGTGTTAACATAGAGTGGGGGGAGCAAGCTCCACCCGTGGCAAAGGTCATGAGGAAGGAGGCTCGACATACACCAAGGCAGGATCTAGCCTCAGGAGCCCCCCTAGAAATTCTCGAGCATCTACCCCCAAAACCAGAGTCTGCCTACTTTCTGCTTTGTGCTCTCATCTACACCTCTGACTTTATGGGGGGCTGTCCCCCACTACCTCTCTCTGAAAAAAAGAGTTAACTTACAGCTCCTGGGTGTGACAATGTTTCAACCTCTTTTGGAAATCCTCTAACCTGCCTGAATAGGTTTTTCCGGCCACGTGTGATTGTTCAGAGCCTCCCAACTGTGAGAGGTATGAGGTATGAGATGTTCTAAACTATCTAAATACAGGTTTCTTTGAGAGCTGGTGATGGATAGGGAGGCCTGGCGTGCTGCAGTTCATGGGGTCGCAAAGAGTCGGACACGACTGAGGGACTGATCTGATCTGACCTGATCTGAGCAGTTAAAAGATTGATTAGAAATTGTATTGGTGAAGGATTTTTCACTTGTTGGGCCAATGTTTGCTGCTAAGTCTCCATATCTCTTACCTACTGTGTCCTTGGCAGTGTATTGATTGATATAATTGGTGTATAAAAATGTAAGTAGTAGACTTAATGTTTGTAACCTTGGACCCTTGAGTTAATTGTTTTCTTGATTGAGCCCACCTCACCTTTGCCCTATAGGAATGCAAATTTATCTAATGCTTTTGGAGGGTGGCACCTGACTTTAGAATAGTCACCTTTAGAGAAAAATAAGTTTTCTGAAGAAAAGGTCTTAAAATGTTAACAGGCCCCCAGGCCAGAAGATGATGCAAATCACCTAAATTTTGCACATGATAAGTTTGCAGGAAGAAAGCCTGGCTTACTGCATGACTCTACTCCTTCTCCCAATATCCTCTATGCATAACTTAAGGTATAAAAACTACTTTGGAAAATAAAGTGCGGGCCTTGTTCACCAAAACTTGGTCTCCCCATGTCGTTCTTTCTCTTACTTTCTGGCTGAATTATTCAGCCCCTTTTATCCACTGAATTTCCTCACTGAGCTGTCCTTATTTCAGCCTCTTTTCTCCACTGAATTTTCCTACTGAGCTATCCTCATTCTATTACTCTTTATATCTCTAACTGATATGCAAATAAGTCACCGATGCCTGCTTCGAATACCCTGGATCCACCAGGGCTGGACCCCGGCAATGGAAGACTAGAACTGAGAAACAGTCAGAAACATGTGGAAATGGAAAGGCAAATGGAGGAAAAGTAGCTGACCTTTTAGGCCAGAGATGGCTGCAATCTATGCTGGCAGAAGTGGAAACTAAGGAACAAAGTGATTTACCCCACAGAAGCTCAGAGCACATCAAGAACTGGCAGTACCAGCTGTCTTTAAAAGGAAGGGCAACAGTGAGGCTGAAGACAGCAAGACCAGTTAAGACAGTAGTATTTCAGAAGCAGCCAAAGACCAGAGGTTTACTCTCCAGAGAGGCTGAATCAGAAGTATTCTGTGGGCGGGGGACATAGCACAGCTGACAGCGGGTGGGATCGCTGTAGTAAAAACAGGAATTAGGTGAAGGTGCAGGGACTTATGTGACCCTTACCCACACTCCCTGCAGGCCTTCTAGAGCACAGGGAGCCGGGCCCAGGCTCCTACACAGGAGAATGGAATACAGTTCAAGGTGTAGAATCTGAGCAACCCAAGGGAGAAAGACTGGGGGTCCCTAAAGGAACAGGGCAGCCAGATCACTTAGGAGTGAAGCCTGACAGGGAACAAACTTTGAACTTTCACACAGAACTTCCAATCAACAACTGGATGACCTCAGTCTCAATTAGGACCAGACAAGGAAGGGTTGCTGGATGCTTGAGGATTAAAGTAAGTAAATAGGGAAAGAAGATACTCAGAGGAGAAGATACTGTAAAAACAAAGCCTTTCATTAATATCTCAGAGACATGAGACTGCACCAATGAAAAAAGAACAGAGGAAACATTCAGAGAACCAAAAGCAAACAAACAAACAAACAAAAAACGTTTAAAAATAAATAAAATGAGAGTATTATTAAATTTTTTTAAGTAGGAATGGGAAACTAATGTGGATGGAAAATGAAATTTATGAAACACTCCAAGAAATAGAACAGAATTAAGAAAAGGAAAACAGGGAAGAAAAAGACAAAAACAACAATAAAGACAGCCCCTTCAAATAATAGAAGTTCTAGGAAATGGGAACAAAAAATAAAGAAAAATTCAAAAATATACATTCCCAGGTTATTTGCTACTCACAATTGCTATTCAACAATGTGTTCTAGGAGAAGGCAATGACAACCCACTCCAGTACTCTTGCTGACTGAGGGACTTCCCTTTCACTTTTCACTTTCATGAATTGGAAAAGCCAATGGCAACCCACTCCAGTGTTCTTGCCTGAAGGATCCCAGGGATGGGGGAGCCTTGTGGGCTGCAGTCCATGGGGTCGCACAGCGTCAGACATGACTGAAGTGACTTAGCAGTAGCAGCAGATGGGTTCTAAGCAGAGAATGACATGAGTAAAATAGCAGCAGTGGAGAAGGTGAGTTGAAATTGGTCCTGAGGAGGGAAGCTGAATGAGGAAGCTAGTCAGGAGACTCCTGCAGTAACCCTGCATGCAGAAGAATTAAGCAGGAAGGGAGAGAGTGGTCAGCAGTGGGGAGGAGAGGATGGAGGGCTGAAATGAGAGAGGAGACTGAGAATGCTCCTGGGTGACCACCAACACAGGTGGACCAGAAGGCAGGGGTGCTGTCCATCAGGAAAGGCATATAGGGGGAGGACCAGACTGGAAGGGAACAGTCAGACAGGTCAACTTGGAGCTGCTTACAGGCTGTGCATGTGGAGGTGTCCAACAGGTAGTCAGGCCCCTGGGTGTGTAGCTCAGCAGAGGGATGTCCTAAACTCACCACTGCACAGGTGGCAGCAGAGTGTACCCACTTGAGAGAAATCACCCAGAGAAGACAGAAGAAGAAAACGGGATGGCCACATTTGGATCCTGGGAATATTGGCCTTCAGTGAGTAGACGAAGGAACAGGAGTCACAAAAAGAGATAATGCATGATTCACATACATCCAAACTGTGATTTTGTTACCCCAGAGAACTTTCTGCTAGTCCTTAGAAATCTCTGGTTTCACTGAGTTCAGGCAACTTAGGAAAGGAAAAGAAGAATGAATCCTCTCCCCCTGTTGGCCATACAAGACACACATGAAGAAAAAGTAAAAAATGAGTCCCGGATGTATGGGCAACAGAACTGAAGATGGGCATAAGAGATCCAGAAAGAATGCTTTGGGAAGAAGACTATGAGTTCCATTTTTTTTAAAATAAAACTGGCAGAGGTTAAGGGTAGGACCAAAAAGAAAATTTATCTTCTTGATCATATCATGCAATGAACAAGACTTATACAGATCACAGCACATAATTTCCCAATGAACCTTTTCTTCTTTCCATGGCAACCATCTCAATGTGGCAAGTGAATTCAGCCTCTGCATGTTTAGAAAGCATAGTTTAACATATCAGTGTGTGCATGTGGGCTAACTGAGGTTTTGCCTTTTGAAACAGTTCTAGAGGTTTTTATTAAAATGATCGGATTGAGTGGCTAAGATAGGCGGGCACTGTCTGACCTTTGGGCTTCCCTGGAGCTCGGTAAAGAATCTGCCTGCAATATACCAGACATGGGTTAGATCCCTGGTTTGAGAAGATCCCCTGGAGAAGAAAATGGCAACCCACTTCAGTATTCTTGCCTGGAGAATCCCATGGACAGAGAAGCCTGGGAGGGCTATAGTCCATGAGCTTGCAGAGTTGGACAAGACTGAGCAACTAAACCACCACCACCACTTTGCCTTTAAGACATCATCCATCGGATGCTTCTCTCTTAAGGAGCACAGGTAAGCTCAGAGGAGTTTTAGAAAATTTCAATGCTATTTCATTAACTCTGTTCTTCTATCTTTGTAGCAGTGGGTTCAGTGGTGCGAAAGAGAGAGAGAGAGAGAAAAAAAGAGAGAACTGAGAAGAAAAAGATCATAAGACCATCTATTATTTCTTGGCATTGTCAGAGCCATCAGAAGCAATCTATAACACACACTGAATGCAATGGGCTGCTGTCCGTAAGGCAGAATATGCAACGTGCTGTGACTTGCAGTTAGAGAGTGAATTAATTTTTGAAGAGAAGCTAAAGCAGTACCTCCAAAACAATAACAAGAAACCGTGTGCTACAGACCTTAACTGGCATGTGGTATAAGCTGGGGAACATTCTTTTCCCTTGCTCAGAAGTCAGACTTCTAAAATAAGGATTGGAGGAGGAGCTAAGATGGCGGAGGAATAGGACCAGGAGAACACTTTCTCTCCCACAAATTCATCAAAAGAACATTTAAACGCCGAGTAAATTCCACAAAACAACTTTGGAATGCCGGCAGAGGACATCAGACACCCAGAAAAGCAACTCATCACCTTCTAAAGGAGGTAGGAAAAAATATAAAAGAAAAAAGACAAAGAGGGAGGGATGGACCTCTGTCCAGGGAAGGGAGTCTTAAAAAAAGAGAAGTTTCCAAACACCAGGAAACATTCTCACTGCCGAGTCTGTGCTGAGCCTGGGAAGCACGGAGGGCAACATAACAGGGAGGAAAATAAATAAAGAATTAAAACCCACAGACTATGAGCCCTATGATAACCTCCCCAGCAGAGAAGCAGCACAAACGCCTGCATCTGCCATTAGCAAGCGGGGGCTGGGCAGGGAGGCGCCACACGGGCTGCATCTCGGGGTGCATCGCTTAGAGTAAGCATCTGGCCTGAATATCCTGAGTGCTACCTGAGCAAAATAATTTGGGCTAGCAAACCAGACTGTGGGATACCTACCACACGAAAAGCCAGCCCTAACCCAAGACACCGCCAGGCCCGGGCACAGAACAAAAGACTGTACAGAGATAGCCGGCTGCAGACCATTCCCCTCCAGTGACAGGCAGCCAGAGCCGGAGGGAGGCAATCACAGCCCCAGAGAGACATTATCCACAGAACTGTAAGCAGGCTTCTTTGCTAACTAAGACTTCTTGGGGCTCTGGTCAGTTAACATCCGCCTAAGAAAGTGCACAGGTTGTACACTCAGAAAAACAAGTGGCATGGAGGCGATAAGTCTCAGAAGCTGCGCTCGCTAAACATCATTACCTGTGCTGCTGGAATCTGCGAAGGGCACAAAACGCAGGCCCAACGGAGTCTGGGCCTCTGAGGACTACCTGAGTGCCTGAACTTGAGCGGCTTAGACCTGGGAGGGTCAAGCAGCCCAGGGCCGGTCGCAGATAGTTCCAGCTGGGAAACAGAGAGCCTGAGCAGAGTGAGCAGGGAGGCTACATGCGCTGTGAGCGGGGGCAGGCCCAGTGTGGCTGAGGCACTGTGAGCACACGCCAGTGTTATTTATTTGCAGCGTCCCTCCCTCCCCACAGCACGACTGAACAAGTGAGCTTAAAAAAAAAAAAAAAAGGTGTCTACCACCACTCCCTTTGTATCAGGGAGGAAGTCAGACACTGAAGAGACCAGCAAACAGAAGAAGCTATAACAGAGGGAACCGCCGTGGAAGTGACAGGCAATAAACTAAAACCCTGAGGTTAGTACCAACTACATAGAAAGGGGCCTATAGATCTTGAGAAATTTAAGCCGGAACAAGGAACTAGCCAAAAATGAACTGAACCCACAATACCCACAACAATAACAGAGAAAGTCTTATATGTATTTTTACTATTTTTACCATCATTTTTTCTTTCTTTAAATTTTTTTAATTTTTATCCTCTAGTACTCCTTTAATTTTCACTTTTAGAACCTATTATTACTTTGTAAAAAAATAATAAATAAAAATAAATAAATAAATAAAAGACCCTTCTTTAAAAAAAAAAAAAAACTTCACATACATATTTTTTATAACTTTTGCGACCTTTTTTTTTTTTTTTTTTTTTTTTTTTCTTTTTCTTTAACATTGTATTTTTGATATTCCAAACTCTGGTCTAGATTCATAAGTTTAGCTAATTGGTAATTGCTATCAATTTTGTACATATTCTTCTTCTTCTTTTTTTTAAATAACTTTTGTGACTTTTTTTTCCCCTCTCTCTTCCTATCTCTTCATCTTTTCTTTGACATTGTATTCGTGAAATTCCAAACTCTAATCTACATCTTTAATTTATGCTTTCTGGTATATGTAATCAATTTGTGTCTATATCTTCTTTATAATTTTTGTGACTTTGTTTGGTTTTGGTTTTGTTTTTCTTTTCTTTTTTTTTTTTTCTCTCTTTTTTTCCTTCTATCTTTTTCTTTTTCTTTTCTTTAACACTGTATTATTGAAACTCCAAATTCTACTCTAGATTTTTAACTTTTGCTTTTTAATATTGGTTATCATTTTGTACCTATATTTTCTTTATCACTTTTGTGACTCCTTGTTTTTTTCCCTTTTTTCTTATTTCTTTTCCTCTCTTTCTTTTCCTTCTTCTTTTCTTTAACACTGTATTTTTGAATCTCCAAACTCTACTCTAGATTTGTAATTTTTGATTTTAGGTATTTGTTACCAATTCTGTACCTTTAAGAATCTAATTTTCAGTACCCACTTTTTACTAGGGAGTGAGATTACTGGCTTGAATGTTCTCTCCACCTCTAGACTCTTCTTTATCTCCACCAGTTCGCCTGTGTCTCCTCACCAACCCCTCTACTCTATCCAACTCTGAATTTCTGAGTGTTCCAAATAAAGGAAAACACTTAGGGAACTGATTACTGACTGGATCTGTCTCTCTCTTTTTCATTCCCTCCTTTTATCCTCCTGACCACCTCTGTCTCCTTCCTCCCTTTTCTCTTCTCTTCTCTGTATAACTCCGTGAACATCTCTGAGTGGTCCAGCTATGGAGTGCAGTATAGAAGGAGAGGTTTTGAGACTACTGTAAAAATAAGACCGATAACTGGAAGCAGGAGGCTTAAGTCCAAACCCTGATCCCACGGAACATTAATTGACAGGAGCTCATCAAATGCATCCATACCTACACTGAAACCAAGCATCACACAAGAGCCAACAAGTTCCACGGCAAGACATACCAAGCAAATTCTCCAGAAACACAGGAACACAGACCTGAGCTCCAATATACAGGCTATCCAAAGTGACTCTAAAACCATAGACATCTCACAACTCATTACTAGACACTCCATTGCACTCCAGAGAGAAGAAATACAGCTCCATCCACCAGAACACCGACACAAGCTTCCCTAACCAAGAAACCTTGACAAGCGACCTGTACAAACCCACACAGAGTGAGGAAACGACACAATAAAGAGACCTCCACAAACTGCCAGAATACAGTAAGGACACCCCAAACTCAGCAATTTAAACAAGATGAAGAGACAGAGGAATTCCCAGCAGGTAAAGGAACAGGATAAATGCCCACCAAACCAAACAAAAGAGGAAGAAATAGCGAATATACCTGATAAAGAATTACAAATAATGATAGTGAAATTAATCCAAAATATGGAAATAAAAATGGAATCACAGATAAATAGCCTGGAGAAAAGCATTGAGAAGATGCAAAAAAAGTTTAACAAGGAACTAGAAGAAATAAAAAAGAGTCAATATATAATGAATAATGCAATAAATGAGATTCAAAACACTCTGGAGGCAACAAATAGTAGAATAACAGAGGCAGAAGATAGAATTAGTGAATTAGAAGATAGAATGGTAGAAATAAATGAATCAGAGGAGAAAAAAGAAAAACGAATTAAAAGAAATGAGGACAATCTCAGAGACCTCCAGGACAATATTAAACGTTACAACATTTGAATCGTAGGAGTTCCATAAGAAGAAGACAAAAAGAAAGACCATGAGAAAATACTAGGGGAGATAATAGTTGAAAACTTCCCTAAAATGGGGAAGGAAATAATGACTCAAGTCCAAGAAACCGAGAGAGCCCCAAACAGGATAAACCCAAGGCAAAACACCCCAAGACACATATTAATCAAATTAACAAAGATCAAACACAAAGAACAAATATTAAAAGCAGCCAGGGAAAAACAACAAATAACACACAAGGGAATTCCCATAAGGATAACAGCTGCTGTTTCAATAGGAACTCTCCAAGCCAGGAGGGAATGGCAAGACATACTTAAAGTGATGAAAGAAAATATCCTACAGCCCAGATTATTGTATCCAACAAGGATATCATGCAGATATGAAGGAGAAGTCAAAACCTTTACAGACAAGCAAAAGCTGAGAGAATTCAGCACCACCAAACCAGCTCTCCAACAAATACTAAAGGACATTCTCTAGACAGGAAACCCAAAAAGTGTATATATATTCGAACCCAAAACAATAAAGTAAATGGCAACGGGATCATACTTACGAACAATTACCTTAAATGTAAAAGGGTTGAATGCCCCAAACAAAAGACAGAGACTGGTCGAATGAATACAAAAACAAGACCCTTACATATGTTGTCTACAAGAGACCCACCTCAAAACAGGGGACACATACAGACTGAAAGTGAAGGGCTGTAAAAAGATTTTCCATCCAAATAGGGACCAAAAGAAAGCAGGAGTAGCAATACTCGTATCAGATAAAATAGACTTTAAAACAAAGGCTGTGAAAAGAGACAAAGAAGGTCACTACATAATGATCAAAGGATCAATCCAAGAAGAAGATATAACAATTATAAATATATATGAACCCAACATAGGAGCATCGCAATATGGAAGACAAATACTAACAAGTATGAAAGGAGAAATCAACAATAACACAATAATAGTGGGAGACTTTACTATCCCACTCACATCAATGGATAGATCAACTAAACAGAAAATTAACAAGGGAACACAAACTTTAAACGATACAATAGACCAGTTAGACCTAATTGAGATCTATAGAACATTTCATCCCAAAACAATGAATTTCACCTTTTTCTCAAGCGCACACGGAACCTTCTCCAGGATAGACGACATCCTGGGCCATAAATCTAACCTTGGTAAGTTCAGAAAAATTGAAATCATTACAAGCATGTTTTCTGACCACAATGAAGTAAGACTAGATCTCAATAACAGGAGAAAAATTATTTAAAATTCCAACATATGAAGGCCGAACAACACACTGCTGAGAAACCAACAAATCACAGAAGAAATCAAAAAAGAAATCAAAATCTGCATAGAAATGAACGAAAATGAAAACACAACAACCCAAAACCTGTGGGACACTGTAAAAGCAGTCCTAAGGGGAAAGTTCATAGCAAAATAGGCATACCTCAAGAAACAAGAAAAAAGACATATAAATAACCTAACTACACCTAAAGCAACTAGAAAAGGAAGAAATGAAGCACACCAAGGTTAGTAGAAGGAAAGAAATCTTAAAAATTAGGGCAGAAATAAATGCAAAAGAAACAAAAGAGACCATAGCAAAAATCAACAAAGCAAAAAGCTGGTTCTTTGAAAGGGTAAATAAAACTGTCAAATCATTAGCCAGACTCATCAAGAAACAAAGGGAGAAAAATCAAATCCATAAAATTAGAAATGAAAATGGAGAGATCACAACAGACAACACAGAAATACAAAGGATCATAAGAGACTACTATCAGCAATTATATGGCAATAAAATGGACAACGTGGAAGAAATGGACAAATTCTTAGAAAAGTACAACTGTCCAAAACTGGATCAGGAAGAAATAGAAATCTTAACAGACCCATCACAAGCACAGAAATTGAAACTGTAATCAGAAATCTTCCAGCAAACAAAAGTCCAAGTCCAGATGGCTTCACAGCTGAATTCTACCAAAAATTTAGAGAAGAGCTAACACCTATCCTTCTCAAACTGCTCCAGAAAATTGCAGAGGAAGGCAAACTTCCAAACTCATTCTATGAGGCCACCATCACCCTAATACCAAAACCTGACAAAGATGCCACAAAAAAAGAAAACTACAGGCCAATATTACTGATGAACATAGATGCAAAAATCCTTAACAAAATTCCAGCAATCAGAATCCAACAACACATTAAAAAGATCATACACCATGACCAAGTGGGCTTTATCCCAGGAATGCAAAGATTCTTTAATATCCACAAATCAATCAATGTAATACACCACATTAACAAATTGAAAAATAAAAACCGTATGATTATCTCAATAGATGCAGAGAAAGCCTTTGAAAAGTTTAACATCCATTTATGATAAAAACTCTCCAGAAAGCAGGAATAGAAGGAACATACCTCAACATAATAAAAGCTATATATGACAATTGATGGACAAACAGTGGAAACAGTGTCAGACTTTATTTTTCTGGGCTCCAAAATCACTGCAGATGGTGACTGCAGCCATGAAATTAAAGGACGCTTACTCCTTGGAAGGAAAGTTAGGACCAACCTAGATAGTATATTCAAAAGCAGACATCACTTTGCCAACAAAGGTTCGCCTACTCAAGGCTACGGTCTTTCCTGTGGTAATGTATGGATGTGAAAGCTGGACTGTGAAGAAGGCTGAGGGCCGAAGAATTGATGCTTTTGAACTGTGGTGTTGGAGAAGACTCTTGAGAGCCCCTTGGACTGCAAGGAGATCCAACCGGTCCTTTCTGAAGGAGATCAGCCCTGGGATTTATTTGGAAGGAATGATGGTAAAGCTGAAACTCCAATATTTTGGCCACCTCATGCGAAGAGCTGACTCATTGGAGAAGACTCTGATGCTAGGAGGGATTGGGGGCAGGAGGAGAAGGGGACGACAGAGGATGAGATGACTGGATGGCATCGCTGACTCGATGAATGTGAGTCTGAGTGACCTCCGAGAGCTGGCAATGGATAGGGAGGCCTGGCGTGCTGCAGTTCATGGGGTCGCAAAGAGTCGGACATGACTGAGCGACTGATCTGATCTGATCTGATATATGACAAACGCACAGCAAACATTATCCTCAATGGTGAAAAATTGAAAACATTTCCTCTAAAGTCAGGAACAAGACAAGGATGCCCACTTTCACCACTACGATTCAACATAGTTTTGGAAGTTTTGGCCACAGCAATCATCACAGAAAAAAGAAATAAAAGGAATCCAAATTGGAAAAGAAGAAGTAAAACTCTCACTGTTTGCAGATGACATCATCCTCTACATAGAAAACCCTAAAGATTCCACCAGAAATTTAATAGAACTAATCAATAAATATAGTAAAGTTGCAGGACATAATATCAACACACAGAAATCCCTTGCATTCCTGTACAGTAATAACGAGAAAATAGAGAGAGAAATTAAGGAAACAATTCCATTCACCATTGCAATGAAAAGAATAAAATACTTAGGAATATATCTACCTAAAGAATCTAAAGACCTATATATAGAAAACTATAAAACACTGGTGAAAGAAATCAAAGAGAACACTAATAGATGGAGAAATATACCATGTTCATGGATTGGTAGAATCAATATAGTGAAAATGAGCATACTACCCAAAGCAATTTATAGATTCAATGCAATCCCCGTCAAGCTACAAATGGTATTCTTCACAGAGATAGAACAAATAATTTCTTAATTTGTATGGAAATACAATAAACCTCGAATAGCCAAAGCTATCTTGAGAAAGAAGAATGGAACTGGAGGAATCATCCTGCCTGACTTCAGGCTCTACTACAAAGCCACAGTCATCAAGATAGTATGGTACTGGCACAAAGACAGAAATATAGATCAGTGGAACAAAATAGAAAGCCCAGAGATAAATCCACGCACATATGGACACCTTATCTTTGACAAAGGAGGCAAGAATATACAATGGATTAAAGACAATCTCTTTAACAAGTGGTGCTGGGAAAACTGATCAAAAACTTATAAAAGAATGAAACTAGAACACTTTCTAACACCATTCACAAAAATAAATTCAAAATGGATTAAAGATCTAAATGTAAGACCAGAAATGATAAAACTCCTAGAGGAAAATATAGGCAAAACACTCTCTGACATACATCTCAGAAGGATCCTCTATGACTCACCTCCCAGAATATTGGAAATAAAATCAAAAATAGACAAATGGGACCTAATTAAACTTAAAAGCTTCTGCACAACAAAAGGAACTATAAGCAAGGTGAAGAGACAGCCTTCAGAATGGGAGAAAATAGTAACAAATGAAGCAACAGACAAACAACTAATCTCAAAAATATACAAGCAACTCCTGCAGCTCAATTCCAGAAAAATAAATGACCCAATCAAAAAATGGGCCAAAGAACTAAATAGACATTTCTCCAAAGAAAACATACAAATGGTTAACAAACACATGAAAAGATGCTCACCATCACTCATTATCAGAGAAATGCAAACCAAAACCACTATGAGGTACCATTTCATGCCAGTCAGAATGGCTGCGATCCAAATGTCCACAATCAATAAATGCTGGAGAGGGTGTGGAGAAAAGGGAACCCTCTTACACTGTTGGTGGGAATGCAAACTAGTACAGCCACTATGGAGAACAGTATGGAGATTCCTCAAAAAACTGGGAATAGAACTGCCTTATGATCCAGCAATCCCACTGCTGGGCATACACACTGAAAAAACCAGAATTGAAAGAGACACGTGTACCCCAATGTTCATAGCAGCACTGTTTACAATAGCCAGGACTTGGAAGCAACCTAGATGTCCTTTAGCAGATGAATGGATAAGAAAGCTGTGGTACCTATACACAATGGAGTATTACTCAGTCATTAAAAAGAATACATTTGAATCAGTTCTAATGAGGTGGATGGAACTGGAGTCTATTATACAGAGTGAAGTAAGCCAGAAAGAAAATACAGATACAGTATACTAACGCATATATATGGAATTTAGAAAGATGGTAACAATAACCCTGTTTACGATACAGCAAAAAAGACACTGATATATAGAACAGTGTTTTGGACTCTGGGAACGGGAGAGGGTGGACTGATTTGGGAGAATAGCATTGAAATATGTATAATACCATATCTGAAATGAGTCGCCAGTCTAGGTACGATGCCTGATAACGTATGTCTGGGACTGCTGCACTGGGACGACCCAGAGGGATGGTATGGGGAGGGAGGGGGAAGGAGGGTTCAGGATGGGGAACACATGTATACTTGTGGCGGATTCATCTTGATGTATGCAAAAGCAATACAATATTGTAAAATTAAGCAAAATAAAATTTAAAAAATAAATAATAATTTAAAAAATAATAAATATTTATAACAACATTGACCCTGTTCATAGGAAGGTTGTTAGGATTAACTTAGAAATCATTATAAAATTATCTTGCAAACATTGTATTAGATCAGAATACCTAGCTCCAGGCAACATATCTTTACAGTTGAAATAAAAATTTGATATTAAAAAAATTAAATAAAATTAAATTTAATTAAAAAAGAAAAAAAAACTGAAAAAAAAAAGGCAGAAGAACCATAGATCAAATTCCTAACATCTGCTGGATCATCAAAAAAGCAATAGGGTTCCAGAAAAACATCTATTTTTGCTTTATTGACTATGCCAAAAACTTTGGCTGTGTGGATCACAATAAATTGTGGAAAATTCTGAAAAAGATGGGAATACCAGACCACATGACCTGCCTCTTGAGAAACCTGTATACAGGTCAGGAAGCAACAGTTCGAACTGGACATGGAACAAAAGACTGGCTCCAAATAGGAAAAGGAGTTCGTCAAGGCTGTATATTGTCACCCTGCTTATTTAACTTCTATGCAGAGTACATCATGAGAAACACTGAGCTGGAAGAATCACAGATGGAATCAAGATTGCTGGGAGAAATATCAATAACCTCAGATATGCAGATGACACCACCCTTATGGCAGAAATTGAAGAGGAACTGAACAGCCTCTTGATGAAAGTGAAAGAGGAGAGTGAAAAAGTTGGCTTAAAGCTCAATATTCATAAAACTAAGATCATGGCTTCTGGTCCCATCACTTCATGGCAGATAGATGGGGAAACCGTGGCTGACCTTTTTTTTTTTTTTTTTGTCTCCAAATTCACTGCAGATGGTGATTGCAGCCATGAAATTAAAAGATGCTTACTCCTTGGAAGGACAATTATGACCAACCTAGACAGCATATTTAAAAGCAGAGATAATACTTTGCCAACAAGGGTGCATCTAGTCAAAGCTATGGTTTTTCCATTGGTCATGTATGGATGTGAGAGTTGGACTGTGAAGAAGGCTGAGCACTGAAGAATTGTTGCTTTTGAACTGTGATGTTGGCGAAGACTGTTGAGATTCCCTTGGACTGCAAGGAGATCCAACCAGTCCATCCTAAAGGAGATCAGTCCTTGGTGTTCATTGGAGGGCCTAATGCTGAAGCTGAAACTCCAATATTTTGGCAACCTCATGTGAAGTGTTGACTCACTGGAAATGACCCTGATGCTGGAAGGGATTGAGGGCAGGAGGAGAAGGGGATGACAGAGGATGAGATGGCTTGATGGCATCACTGACTTAACACGCATGAGTTTGAGTGAACTCCAGAAATTGGTGATGGACAGGGAGACCTGGAGTGCTGTGATTCATGGGGTCACAAAGAGTTGGACACGACTGAGTGATTGAACTGAACTGACAAGAATCAGCCATGGGTGTACATGTGTGTCTTGTAGCCACTTGGATGGTAACTCAGTTAGACCTCTGTGTGGAAGTTCAAATTCCTCAGTGGATGGTTGATGATGGAGATTGAAGTTCTGTATTCAGCAAGAGACCAGGAAGGAGTTTAACAGACCCAGATACAGGAATCCAGATGCAAAATCCATGACCGCTTCAGCTCATGGTAGAACTACTCAGACATTACAACAGTGGAGACATTTACAGCTCTATATGTTCTTTATCTGCTCACCACATCTGCTCATTAATATATTTTCCACTGTTACTCTTACTTCTGAGCACATTTGCCCATGGGTACTGGTCTGGATAAAACGGGAAAATTTTCCTGCTGATTTGCAATTCCCAAGAGATGAGCTTAGACATCAGGTATATTTAATTCTTCTTATCATACTACTCCATCAACACTTCTGGTTTCCAGTTAACATTTAAACTTATTACAAAACCCTTAGACCAATTTTTCTCCAAATCTAAGGCTGAGGAACCTGAGTAATTCACTTGCATCTCAAAAAGATTGACTTGTGGTGGGAACACAGCCCCCAATACCACCACCAGAAATTTACTATTTTTCTTTAATAAATTAGTGAACTGTGTTCCTTTGCTTTAAAACCCATAGGTAATTGATTTCATAATGCTTTTGACACATCAGTTAGCAGTTTCATCCTTTTATTACAAATGAAAAGCTGGCATTTTCTCTTATTTATGAAACATTTATGAAAAATTATAAAAGAAAAGTTTAGATCTTTTAATATACAGTGGGCTGGGCTTAGAATCTTACACATATTGTCCTATTTATTTTTTGCAAAGGTCCATCCTATGAGGGCTGTGCAATTCTGACCTTCCTTCTCAGTTTTCAGAACTAGGTGACTGGCCCGAAGTTGTTGCTATTGTTGTTCAGTCGCTCAGTAATGTCTGACTCTTTGCAACTCCACAGACTGTAGCACACCAGGCTTCCCTTTCCTCTACTATCTCCTAGAGTATGCTCAAACTCATGTCCATTGAGTCAATGATACCATCCAACCATTTCATCCTCTGTTGTCCCATTCTCCTCTTGTCCTCAATCTGTCCCAGCATCATGGTCTTTAACAATGAGTCAGCTCTTCCCATCAGGTGGCCAAAGTATTTGAGCTTCAGCTTTAACATCAGTCCTTCCAATGAATATCCAGGGTTGATTTCCTTTAGGATTGATTTAATCCTAAGGTTTTAGGATTTAAAGCAAAGTTTAATACCCTTCCTGTCCAGTGGATTCTCAAGAGTCCAGCACCACAATTGAAAGGCCCAAGTTTAGAAGCTGGTTAAGGTGTGTGCTTTGATTATTACATAATCTATTTCTAGTTCTCTTGATTTAGGTGAGTGGTTCTAAATCAGAGACAAACTTGCCTCCAGAAGGCCTTTGGCAATATCTGGAGAAAGTTTTGATTGTTACATCTGGGAAAGCGCTACTGGCATGTGGTGTAATGAGACCAGGGATGCAGTCCAGCAAACTGCAAAACACAGGACAGCCCTCATTATAGGGAATTATCCAGCACAAATGTCAATAGTGGTGAGGGTGAGAAACACTATTCTAAACAAGCAGTTCTCCAACATCAATGTGTATATGAATCACTAGGGCATAGTATTTAAATACAGATTTTGATTTGCGAGGACTAGTGTGTCACAGAAATTCTGCATTTATAATAGTCTCCCAGATGTTGTTGATGTTGCAGGTCCTGTTCTGTGGACCACTCTATGAGTATCAAGACTGTGGTCGAGTGTTAAGAATCAGGTGTAGGTAGTTTAAGCTCTTTTCCATCAAGAATTTTCCACTCCATTTCATGTCTGATGTAAATGGTGGGCTCAATTATTCAGCTTCTGCATACACAAGTTTACATGAGCTTATTGAGTATTTCCCTCTTTACAGGAAATAAACCTTCCAGACATTTGTTTCTTTATCTATAAACTGGGGAAATGCTGGCTAAGGAGTTGAGAGGTTTATAATGTAGAGCTCATAGGAAATAACCTGGCACAGAGCAGGTACAGATCAACAAGCAGCTGTAATAACTATGTCTGAGCTCCACATTTACTAAGATCACTGGAACTCCAGAAAATCTACTGGGCTAAGAAGTGAGCCCAGGATTACCTGATCTAGGAGACAGAGTCACCATCTTAAAGATATCCCAGGGTCCCATGCAGGGAGCAGAGAGTTTTAAAAGCTACCATTACATGCTTTTTTCCATGTGGGGACATAAACTCAGAGCCCCTCACGCCGACTCTGTACCAGTTCAGTTAAAAAAAAAATTAGACTCTTTCAAGCTTTTTTACTTTGCTTCTGTAATTTACTCATATGTGGCAAGGCTATAATTTCCCCACCTGTAATGTACAGTTGTGACAGCTGGACCTTAAGGAAGGCAGAATGCCAAAGAATTAATGCCTTCTAACTGTGGTGCTGGAGAAGACTCTTGAGAGTTGCTTGAACTGCAAGGAGATCAAATCTGTCAATCTTAAGGAAAATCAACCCTGAATATTAACTGGAAGGACTGATGCCAAAACTAAGCTCCAGTATTTTCATCACCTGATTCGAATAGCTAACCCATTGGAAAAGTCCTTGATGCTTGCAAAGATTTAGGGCAGAAGAAGAGGGCATCAGATGATGAGATGGCTGATTGGCATCACTGATGCAATGGATATGAACTTGGGCAAACTTTGGGAGATGGTGAGGGAGGCCTGGTGTGCTGTAGTCCATGGGATCACAAAGAGTTGGACAGGACTAGGCAAATGAACAACAATGTGTGCAAATCTCATATTCCTTGGTGAATTATAGTTTCCGCCAGCCCTTCTTATCTTCCTTTGTTGCAAGTTTATAGTATAGAATTCATAAATATTTTATACCAATAAGAGTATGAAGTGCTTGCTTGTTTGTTTCTTCTGCAAGTTGAATTTGTCTTATTCTTCACCATTTGTGATTCACCTCCTCATTACATTAGGAAATCTTACTTACCCATCCATTCCTTTGAGATTTGAAACTGTGGGAGGAGTGCATGTCACCACTCTTCAGCTTTGATCTTGGACATGTGACATCCTTGAGTTTGTAGAATGTGGGCAGAGTTGACATGCTCAGTGTCTAAGGAGAAGCTGTAAGAAGCTTTGTAGGACTTCATGCATGCTCAGATCAGCTCAGATCAGTCGCTCAGTCGTGTACGACTCTTTGCGACCCCATGAACCACAGCACGCCAGGCCTCCCTGTCCATCACCAGCTCCCGGAGGTCACCCAGACTCATACCCATCGAGTCAGTGATGCCATCCAGCCATCTCATCCTCTGTCGTCCCCTTCTCCTCCTGCCCTCAATCCCTCCCAGCATCAGAGTCTTCTCCAATGAGTCAGCTCTTCGCATGAGGTGGCCAAAATACTGGAGTTTCAGCTTTAGCATCATTCCTTCTAAAGAAATCCCAGGGCTGATCTCCTTCAGAATGGACTGGTTGGATCTCCTTGCAGTCCAAGGGACTCTCAAGAGTCTTCTCCAACACCACAGTTCAAAAGCATCAATTCTCTGGCACTCAGCCTTCTTCACAGTCCAGCTCTCACATCCATACATGACCACAGGAAAGACCATAGCCTTGACTAGGCGAACCTTTGTTGGCAAAGTAATGTCTCTGCTTTTGAATATGCTATCTAGGTTGGTCATAACTTTCCTTCCAAGGAGCAAGCGTCTTTTAATTTCTTGGCTGCAGTCACCATCTGCAGTGATTTTGGAGCCCAGAAAAACAAAGTCTGACACTGTTTCCACTGTTTCCCCATCTATTTCCCATGCAGTAATGGGACCAGATGCCATGATCTTCGTTTTCTGAATGTTGAGCTTTAAGCCAACCTTTTCACTCTCCACTTTCACTTTCATCAAGAGGCTTTTTAGCCCCTCTTCACTTTCAGCCATAAAAGTGGTATCATCTGCATATCTGAGGTTATTGATATTTCTCCCAGCAATCTTGATCCCAGCTTGTGTTTCTTCCAGTCCAGCATTTCTCATGATGTACTCTGCATATAAGTTAAATAAACAGGGTGACAATATTGAGCCTTGAGTACTCCTTTTCCTATTTGTAACCAGTCTATTGTTCCATGTCCAGTTCTAACTGTTGCTTCCTGACCTGCATACAGATTTCTTAAGAGGCAGATCAGGTGATCTGGTATTCCCATCTCTTTCAGAATTTTCCATAGTTTATTGTGATCCACACAGTCAAAGGCTTTGGCATAGTCAATAAAGCAGAAATAGATGTTTTTCTGGAACTCTCTTGCTTTTTCCATGATCCAGCAGATGTTGGCAATTTGATCTCTGCTTCCTCTGCCTTTTCTAAAACCAGCTTGAACATCGGGA